>JAJONR010001686.1:0-129505 GCA_029582245.1 Solanum etuberosum
ACTATGGAAGCTTACATACCTCTTAGGGATCAAACCCATGGCAAAAATCCGCAACAAAACTCAAGAACCTCGACGAACGCCTTGATCCTTTCCTCTTTTCTCTTCTTTTCTCTTCTTGAACTCTCAACTAAAACCCTAGGCATATATTAGGATTGTAAAACTGAACCTCATAGGATTAGACCCTTATAACCTTACTAAAAATGAACTAAATCTGATTTGGTAAGTAAAAGATCAAAATACCCCTCACTATTTTCGGGTAACTTTTCTTAACTGGACAGCCTGACTTTGAAAGGGCATATCTCACTCATCTGACCTCGAAACTTATCAAATTTGGTGGCGTTGGAAAGATAATTCGAAGACCTTTCATTTTATATCTCATGGCAAACCTTACTCATCCTGTACTGAAAGGTATTGTCATTTGAAGTTGATCCAAAACATAGAAGAACTTAGGAATAACTTGAATGAACTCTCTTTAGTTCTTCTTGGAACTTAAGGTGCTACATCCAGTGACTTTAACACTCATGAAATTTTAAATTCCTCGGTAAAATCCTAATTACGATGAAGGATGGTTCGAGTCTTAGCTCATAAAAATTCTGGGGTGTTATAATATCTGCCCCTTGGGATCATTCGTCATCGAATGACAACTGGATTGGGTATGGAATGGGGTTACTCTTATCAAGGTTTGATTATGATGGTACGCTTTCACTATATTCAAGCTTAACCCAAATCCTTAGGTTCGGGTTCTATACCTCTCTATAGGGAATCTCATCCCAAGACTATTATTCCTTATCACCACATTCAAGCTTAGTACTCTAACAACTCCATGGACTACTACTAACCAACTCCTTCGGAGCCAACTAAGGGCTCTCCTTTAACTATTTCTCATAGTAAAACCTCATCCTCCTATTCCTCCTCATTTATAACCCTAGATGGAATTATCACACCATCACTATCACGATAAGAACATCAACCTCCTCTTTCTAACATCACTCCATTACTAAAAAGAACTCTAAAAGGATATCTCCCATACTCGTTGGAACTCATTACTGTCTTACTCTCATACACTTGACTTGATTTCTCATCTTGTCATCTCCCCCTTAGGTCTAAAGCTGACACTTGAAAGCTATGGACCTATTCCATATTGACAACTCAATTATACAATCTTGGCACACATGAGGAAATCATTAACTTAATTGGAACCTCATCGGGTAACATACCATCTTGGTACACCTCTTAATGCTCTTGTTACTCTTGTGACTTAGCCACACTTCACTGCCCTTATCTAAATGTTAGGATCTCTCACTGGTACTACTCATATTAATTGCATCAAACATCTCAATTTCTCACCTATTCTATGTCAAGTTTACTAGATCAAATCTCAAGCCTATCATCATCACCCTCATGTTGTCATTCTTTTGATCATGACACTCATCTCAAATTCAAGTTTAATGTTCATTACTAAACCCGAATATCAATACGATTACTCACCAACTATGCTATACCTCATTACTTGATCAGTTCTATAACCTTCTAAACATCATGACCCTCTCAAACAAATCATAAGCCTAGCTTAGATTTATCACTTTTTGAATACTCTGCGCTTCTATTCAACGCATACACTTGCTCATTACCTAAACAATGACACTTCATCACAAACTCATTTCTAGCTATAACACTCTACCTCATATGATGGAATCTTCGCAACTCATCACTTCTTAGTCTACCCATAAGGGAAAACTCTTCATTAATAACTTACTAGGTGCATGGCTATAATAACACAGCTCATCAAAACACTATCTCCCTTCCTTAGATCACTAAACCTCTGCATACTTTTCTCTAAATCTGGGCTCTTTCACTACTACTGCTCATGATCTCGTAACTCATGCTACCTTTTCAGGTGAAAATACTACTCAAGCTCTAAACATACTTTCTCATAAGGATCTCAGCTGAAACAAGGCTTAGAGAAGAGAGTACAACTCACTTTTAGCTCAAATGCACGATTCATATGAATATGGGTGCATTCCTCTGAAACTGAACAGTTACTCACTCATGGGCTTCTCTCAAGCCCCTCTAGAGTCTCATGACTTCCTCAAGATTTTGCTAAGAGTAACTCATTGATAAAGAACTGACTTTTCTGTTCAATCACCTCTCGTATGGGGGGTAGTGGAATGAAACTGTGAGACGCATGAGTATGAATCAATCTCTAGGACATAACTCTATTGCACGATTAAGAGTATGAAAGAAGGAAAACTTTTCTTAAATTTCTTTAGTCCCTCGTTTATAGAAATGGGGCCCTCGCAACCGTAAACAAGACCCTACTGATATGGCTTAATAGACACCCTAGGACACTTGAACTTTTTGCTCTGATACCAAGTTTGTCACGACCCGTGCCTACACCATGGACGTGGACCGCACTCGAGAACTTTGCTGGTCCCCAAGTGAACCCTTATCCTGTTTGACTACAAGCGGAAGACTAGCTCAAGCATACAAATCTTAAAACAGAATAAAATTCATGAAACTTAAATACAAAGCTTTAACTCAAATGAAAAACTCTGAATATAAATAATATATTCAACTCGCTATAAAATAGGCAACTTAAGTCTTTAAAATATTTTAACAAAATAAATGAACAGACTTTTAAACTCTACTGTCTATCTATGAAGCCTCTAAAAAGTTTAAAAACTGAATAAAAATAATATATTCAACTGTCCATAAAATATGCAACTAAAGTCTTTAAAAAATTTTAACAAAATAAATGAACAGACTTTTGAACTCTATTGTCTATCTATGAAGCCTCTAACTGATAAGATTATCTAGCCTATCTATTGACGCAATTGAGACCAAAAGGAGATATCATGATATAACCCTTTGAAACCAAAAAGAGATTAGGGTAAAATTAAGATTATCTAGCCTATCTATTATTGAATGATCTTGGTATGAACTGCAATGGATTATTGAGTGTTTATTACATCATAATTTTTTCCCAATTCCCATATACATCCCTTGCTTGATATCATCTTGGCCCCCGTTCGTAGCTAAATTAGTACATTTCTTTTTTTTAGATTCAAACTAGTATCTAGTTAACCTTTATCTTTTTAATTGTTGGTACATTGTAACTTGTGGGATTCGACCCACTTAGATTGTTAACAATGCATTTACAACTTTCATAGATATTCCTTTTATATTTCTTATCAAAAGGATCTTACCAAGCTGTTTTCTTATGCAACTTCGTCTAGTAGTGCTTCGTCGTAGCATATCAATTTTGTATTAGATCTTCAGAGGCCCTATCAAGAAACCCTTCAAAAGTTTACTTTTTTTCTGGAGTTATATCATGAAAGTCCTCTTAAACATACAAAAATCAATCACTCTTCGTTATGATTCCCCCACTAGGACTAAGCACTACTACAATAGTCACACTTTCATGTACTTGAGATTTAATAGTTTCCTCAAAACATTATGGTATTGAAATATTAACAACTTTTTCATGTAATGTTCTTTAACTTTCCTAACATCACTCTCACAGTTCTTTTCACAGAAAACAAATTAAGAAAAACAGTTCACCGCCAACATTTTCTTTTTGGTCATTGTTTTCACCAATATACCAATAAAAACTCATGAATTTGATGAATTTGTAAAGCTATTTCGAAACTAAAATCGCCACTAACACTTCATAAACTTTTCGCATTACTTGCAAAAACATAAATATCATGATATATACTTTAGTTATCTATAAATATGTAAGCATGACTTATGATGCCAATTTCGGAAAACTATATGCACATCAGAAGCATTGTAACACCTCGGATTCGGGAAAGGCTAGAAAGGGGTCAAGCGGGCAACTCACAAGCCAAAAAATGGATCATGGGACCCTCCACGGAGCCCTATACTGGCAGTGAAGGGGACCATGACCCATTTTGGTGATCGTGAAGATGTTCCAGAACTTGCCCAAAAAGGTTCCCCTCCCACAGACCCTTAGACGGCCCGTGGTGAGGATGACGGGCCGTACAAGTGGTCGTGAAGGGGGTCAAGTAAGTAGGGGTTCTCCCCTAGCCAATGGTCAAGGACCACAGGCGTCAAAACGGCTCGTGAGGCTTCACACGGACCGTGAAGTTGTATGTGAAGGGTTTTCATTAGAATTAGAGTTAAGGGTCAACTTCAAACAATCATATATTTTAGGACAAAATGAATTAGGTGTCCCATTACTTATAAAATTAAAGGTCTCCGAGTCCTCTTTCCAACGCCACTGATTTTTCCTAATTCCAATCTTGGAGTAAAATGTTATGCCTGAAATAGTGAAGCACTGTCAGGAAGAATTTCTTCACGACCCGTTTGACGGGCCATGGTAGTGTATGACGACCCGTTTTTGCCTCCATGATGCCAATTCCGCAGTTTTCAGTCGGGCACTTTTGTGTCATTTTTCTAATTATTTTAACTCAATACTATGTCATTTTTCCTTCTATCCAAAGGCCTATATAATAATTTAAACCCCCAAATCACCCAAACCCAACTCATTCTCTGAAATTCTCAAATAGAAGATCAAGCTCCTCCTCTCAAATATTTCTCTCTCTAGAAGTTGAAGAAGAAAGCTAGGGTTTTAAGATCAAGCCTCCAAATCGTCCATTGCTTCCAAGCGTTTGGCATCAAGGTATGATAGTTTTCATCCATGGAGCCCTTTCCTCCATGGAGTTCTCAAATTTTCCAATTTACAAAGTTAGAATTCCCCAATTTAGTTAGGATTTTCTTCCTAGTCATGGGTTCCTTTCAATGTTGATTGATTTGATTGATTTATGAACTTTTATGCATGAATTGAAGTAACTACATCTTTTTAAGTTTATTTTACATGAACCCATGCATAACCCATATTTTGTAAGATATGTTGATACAATATGGGTCTTGAACTATGAAAGATGAATTTATGAAAATATGCATGTCTTCTCTTTATGAAATATATGTAAATGAATTTGAAGATGCATTGACTTTGAAAATTTAGTGAAGCTTATGAATTATTGAAAAGAATGCATGATCATGAAAATATGTTTATTACTCAAGAAAGCTTATAGATGACATTGTCTATATATTCTATGAAGCTTGGCCACATGACATGAATGACATCTAGATTTGCACTCAATGCTTTACGGGCTATTTTCCTAAATTAGGTCTTAATTAGTATGGTATCTTGATATTCCATCAATGATTATAGGCCACGCTTTCAAAACTATTTCCATTAGTATTAGTAGGGCATCTCTAGCGTGAAGTGAATGAATGTGGGCCTTAAAAGCTATTATGAAAAGATCATGGACGGTGAAAGGTTTTCTCACGCATGGTCTAAGTAGCTATCATGTGATGTCTTTAGCTTGGATTGGTTGCTTAATTGTGACTTTACATGGATCATGAGACAAGTTAAAATTAATAACTACTTTGTGAGATTTATGCTTAGCACCGAGAGGATATTGAGGTACAAGCTCTCCCGAGTGGAGGTCGAGTTTATAGTAGCAATCTCCTTTTCCCTTACCTATGTGCCCCCACAGGATGATTGTCTAGATAGACATTAGCTAGTGGATCCCCTTTAGCTCAGATTTATGGTTCTACCTTGGGAAGTAGGACAACCCTTTTCGGTGTGGGAGACACCAGGGGATCATGTTATAGCTCACATGGTATTTATGTCAGTTAAGGCTAATTCCCACAAAAAATAATGCCCTAAGGTTACTGCAAGAAGTATCTCATATGTGTTCAAAGATGGTTTTACTTGCATTGATCATGATTTCGTTTTATGTTTTCTAACCTTCTTATCTTATGTTTGACTTGGTGTTTGCATATCATGAAAATGTCTGGTTTAGCATGATTTCATACTTTTATGCATGGCTATCATACTTAGTGCATTTTTGTACTAACGCATACTCTTGCCTATATTTCCCCAAATGTAGGGTCCGACGATTCCGATTCGCCCCTCCGTGGCTAGGATCTAGTAGTTAAAGGTTGAAGATTGGTGAGGCCTCATGTTTCGAGGACCAAGCCTTTATTTCATTATGACTTTTCATTTTAGTTTTGAACTTGATATACGGGCTACGCCCTGATAAACTCTTATGTACTAGATGGCTTTGAGACGATGTTTAGACTTCTGCTTTCTCTATAAAACTTTTATATGTTGAAAATGTCTTTTAAATCTTTTAATCTCTATTATCTTGTATGCTGTATGCAAAGTGGCTTGTATAGGGCCTCTCAGGGTCTTGTTGTTACACTTAGGGGCTACCTTGGTTCGTGACAAGCATACCAGAATCATACCACTTACATGAATAATTGACAACGCACAGTTTGTGCTAGAACACATATATTCATGCTAGAGCACATACACTTGCTGAAATTTAATTCAAGAATTACCGATTGAAGCTTGAGCAGATACCTTCAAGAGAATCCATAAGCTAGTCCACAAATTGGACAACAATTTAGCGGTCTTCTAGAGTGATCACAAGTTTACTTTCGAACTCTCAATACTTGGGTGGGTAAGTATAGTACATAAAACCTATTTTTTCAATGGTCAGAAGAATCCCTATTTGTAGAGATTTCTTCCTAGTCTAAGGAGGAGAGGAAACACCATGCCTTTCCTTAAAATAGAAAAAGACACATACTTCTCCCTTTCCTTAGAATAGAAAAATTCATGTACTTCTCCATTTTCTTAGAATAGAGAAAGTCGCATACTTCTCCCTTTTCCTTAGAATAGAAAAAGACATGTACTTCTCCCTTTCCTTAGAATAGAGAAAGACACATACTTCTCTCTTTCCTTAGAATAGAGAAAGAAATACACTTCTCCCTTTTTTCCTTAGAATAGATTCTGAGTTCTAGTTAAAGATGGGCGTGGTAGGGACCACAAAATTAATTATTGAGGAATTCTATTATGGAAATAATTCTAAATAATTAATTTGAATTATTCTTACCATAATAAATTACAAATCATTCCACTGGAAATTCATAATTGCACTCATCTATTTATATTTCAAAATTCTCCATCAAACACATATGTAATTCCCAATGTTAAGATTACAGATGGTAATCAATAAATTAAATTGAATTTAATTCAATGATTAATTTCTTTTAGAGCACTACTTAACTTATTTCATGTGTCGGATTCATAAATCCACTTGCAAGGTTTGACACGATGAAAACTTATAAGCTTCTGAAAAAGGCATATCATCAATCTCTATATCCAGACATAGATTCTGTCAACTAACTTATTATTTCACCAGTATATATTATCATCATCCAATCTACCAGGCATATCAACCCATCATAGCATCTCACCTTTTAATAAATCAAAATGATAATTCACATATACAGATCATTATAGTTATATCAGGATTAAGAATATAAGTACTTAGAGAATATGATTTTTTTGGTCAGTCTAAAGTAACTATCTCTACTGAGTCCCGTTCAATACATACAAAATGCACTAGCAGAAGAAGTTTGAACTATACCATTCCCATTATCAAGATAAACTACATATAATCTTGTGCTACAATCATACCGATGTCATGTCCAGATTCTATCTTAGATTGTGAACAAAGAACTTTATACTTATACGAACCGATGATTTAATCCCCAGTGTATAAGCTAAAACTCAATAAACTAAATTATCTACTATATAAGTAAACAGACACCATAAAAGAATTTATGATCTATTAAAAATAAATAAATAATTATTCTATAATAAATAATAAATCTAAACACATGGTTAATAGTATATATTCCAACACTTACCATGTGTTTTACCGTTAAATTATGTCCACATTTGTGACAATATATAATTAGAGGGCTATATTTGGACTGAAAGTATAATGGGAGGGGTATATTTGGAACAAAAGTATAATGAGGGATATATATAAAGTATTTCCAATAGTATAAGGGCATATTTGACTGTTTTCCCTGTTTTGCAATGGCATGAAGCATAGTAGTATTGTACTTGTGGCTTTCATAATATAATGGTATGGTATTATGAAACATAAGCATGTTAGCTTAAATAAGATGAGAACTTGATTTTACTGATTGTGATTTAGCTTTGTGTACCTGATGACATTTTACCCCCTCATTATTCATTTTGTTCATATCTTAATCTTAATTCCGTACAACAAAAGAAGCTGAATGAGCACTTTGATAGAATATAAATCCTTGTTCGTTGCCAAAACCATAGGGCAATATGAGCTTCACTTATGATGGATCAAGAGTCAATCAACTTCTGAATTTCGTATGTTTTATATATGAACTTGCAGAAAAAGATTTGTAAAAATTGTGGTGATATAGATTTTCTAGAAGCAACTATTACATGGTATCAGTGTAAATATGTTGACGTGCATCAGTAAGTTCTCTCTCTGTCTTTTTAGCATGAAAGGGTGGACAATTTGTTAAGAAAGTTGTAAGTCATGATTCTTTGAACCGTACTTGCTTCATCCCCTTGTAGCATATCTATATGTTCTTTGTAAGCCTCAAACATATAGTCTGTATTTTTATGCACACATAGTCCTCTTCCTGTTTTAAAAAAAATCTTATTTTCTCTTCCTTTCAGGCATTGTGTGTTGGACTATTGTGTAGGTTCACCAAAGGCTTGGTGTTGTCAAAAATATGATATCGGAAAGGGGTAATTTCTTCATCATGTGGACTAGAAAATGAGTATACTTAGGGATCCAAGTTACATGGCTCTGCAAAGATTTGTCAGAGTACACTACCACCAAAGAAAAGTATGAAGTTTCCTGGTAGGCATTGTATTAAATGGGAAAAAGAGGTATAGACCAGGAAAATTAGATACCTATCAGTTGAAGAAGCACTCACTCTATCATCAAGCATCAAGAAATATAGATATTCATTGAAAAAGATTTTCTCTTCAAGAGTTGTGTCGACCAAATTCATGTTGACTGTGACTAAAGGGAATTTAAGAAAGCCTATAACTCTAATTTCAAGTTCTTTTCTTGAGAAAAGTACAATACAATATTCTTTAGGATCAGCAGGATATATGAAACCTCGCAATGCAGCCCACCAAGGAAAGACCATATGGGCACACCATGTATATCTTGTTGATCTTATAGACTGTTGCACTATGCTCTTCTCAGGAAAAGAATTTGAAATTTGAGTTCTAAGCTTCCTAAAATTTCTTCGAGTCACGATTGCCATAGATTTTGTTGACACAACACTTGAAGAAACATTATTTATCATCGAATATCCATATTTCTTTCTTGATGCTTGATAACAGACAATGTGCTTCTTTAGCAGGCAGATATCTCATTTTCGTAGTTTGTACCTTCTTTCCCCAATTAATACAATGCGAACCAGGAAACTTACTATGTTTATGTGATTGCACAGTACTCTGACAAATTTTGTAGAGGCATGTAACTCGGATTCCTCAGAATGTTCATTTTCTAGTCCACGTGATGAAGACATTACCCCCTTGCCGATATCACATTTTTTCCAACTCCAATCCATTAGTGCATCTTCACAATAGCCTAACACGCAATGTCTGAAAGGAATTTAAAAGCATATTTTTTCAAATAAGTAGGACTACGAATGCATAAAGTATACATGTTGTAATTAAGAGAATTAAATGCCATAACATACTAATGAAAGAATCAGTTTATTGTTTATTTAGAGCCCAATATCAAAATACCATTAGGCTATGGTAGTGAACAATGCCATAGAGATTAGACATCTCGAAGAGATCCTTATTCTCCCTAGGAAGTAATATCACTTCCATTTCGGCTTTTAGTTCTATTCCACTTTTCAGCCCTAGTTAAGACTGGAAAAAAGGGAAGAAGAGTTGATAATCTAACTAGTAATCTCCTTCAAGAGGGAGAAACCTCTTGCGTGAAAAGATCATCTTCAACCATAGAAAGGGCAAGTCAACCAAAAAAGAACAGGTTTGGGATTTTGAAAATATTTGAGGTTTACGAAGAATATATAGATATGAAACAATATGATGAAGATAGAACAAATTAGAGAATTGTGGCTTTCAGCTCACTTGACGACCCTTTCATGCTAAAAATAGAAAGAGAGAGATTACTTACAGGAGCAAGTCAACATTTTTACATTGATCGCAGGTAATAATTTCTTCTTGAATACCAATATCACCGAAAATTTCACAAACTTTTTATGCAAGTTCATAAGAAAATAAATTTAGAGGCTGACCAACTCTTCCAACTTAAGTGAAGCTTATATTGTGATCAGCAAGAATTGGATGGCTCGATTGTTGAAACCACTCATTGGGTAAGATTATGAAGTATTTGTTAGTATGGAATAAGACTAAAGGATGAAATTGGAAGTGTAGTGAGGGGCATGTTGTTTGAGAGGAGGCAATTTTAGAATGGATTGTGGAAAGACATACCTAATATGTTATGAATTTTTATCCTACATTTATGTAAGATGTTGTTTTCACTACTCATACCCCTAACCTCCTCGTCACATGAAAAAATCTTTACTAATCAAGCCAAGGATTCCATTATGTTATTGGAATAAGTAATTAGATTATGCACACATAATATAATAATTATTTTTCTTTATAATGATGTTGTACCTTCCTTGTACTATAATCATATTTCATAATATTAGTATCTTCTATTGATAACATAGAATCTATATTGATAAAGCAAAATTGCAAAAGATATGAAGGTTAGTGAAGTTAAAATATATTCAAGTTAACACTTATGAGTATTTATCATGGCAACTGCTAATCAATGTCAGTGAAACTTTCTATTAGTTTCGATATTCACTTCTACTCTGATATTCCATATTATCCTTCATTTTAAGTGCTGACACTCCTTTATGACATTTATTATCAGCGTATTTACATCCTGAAGCCCACAAGAAGTACAGAAATACCATAAAGACTATACAAGCAGTGTAGAAAATAAAAGAGAAAAGAGATGGGAAATGTTTGAGAAAAAATTCTCTCCTTATTTTGTTTCTTTAGTGCCACATTTGATGGATAAAAAAAAAATAGCACTTTCACACGTACCTATGCACATAAATAAAGAGTACTTGAGGGCTCTTCAAAAATATTATTTGAGTGCAATTTCGATGATGGACATCCTAATCAACAATAAAAAATTTCTTAATCCTCAAATAAGGCTGCAAGGAAATCAACAGGGCTTAGAGTTCGGTGCGAAGCGGAAGCGCTTGCTAGCATGGTTGTTAGTTCAAGTAGGCCAAGTCCACCAGATAATATGTAAAACCTTTGATTTGATTCACAAAACTGATCAAAGGTTCAAAACTTTTGTAAAACTTTTAATGTTAACAGATCTGTGAATTAAATCAAAGATTTTACACATTAACTAGTGAATTTCCTTGCAATCGGATTTGGGGACTAAAAAAATTTTGATTGTAGATTGGGATGTCCATCATGGAAAGGATACTTAAAATATATTTTGGAACAACCCTCGAGTACTCTTTCTTTTCTGTGCATAGGTACGTGTGGAAGTGCTATTCATTTTTGTCCATCAAATGTGACACTTTAGATACAAAATCATGTTGAGCTTTGGGAAAGAATTTTGGCTCAAACTTCACCCATCTCTATTCTCTTCTCTTTGCACTACTTGTATAGTCTCTATGATATTTCTCTACCACTTGAGGGCTTCAGGATGAAAATACAAAGATTCTATCTTTACCGTTCCTAGTCTTAGGTAGACCTACAACAAAGTCCATCGAAATATCTAGCCAAGGGCCACTAGGAATAGGCAAAAGGGTAGGTTGGGTACAACATTTATCATGCTTACAATCAAAACACATAGAAAAAATTCTTTCCACATCTCTTATCATCAAAGGCAAAGAAATGTTCACTAAGAATATCTAAGGTTTTTGACAGTCCAAAATGACCCGTCAAGCCTCCATGGTGTGCCTATTTGACTAACAACTCTATCCACAAAAACATAGAAATACAAAGCTTTCCATTCCTAAACAAATAACCATCCTTCTGATCAAACTTAGGAGTTCTAGCTTCATTACCCTTCAAAACAACTTGAACAGACCTATTCAACCTCACTTGACACTCCACAAAGACTTTTCCAAGATCATCATCATTAGATTATAACTCCTTAAAACTCACAAAATCCATCTATCTATAAGTCAAGGTGTACATCAATGCATATCTAACGGATAATGAAGTTGCCACAATATTCTCTTTGCCTTGCTTATAATTAATCACATAAGGAAAAGAATCAATAAATTTTATTCATTTGGAATTCCTTTTACTAAGAATAGTTTGAACCCAAAAATACTTCAAAGCCTCATGATTGGTCCTTTTCCTTATGCCGTAGATAATGTTGCCAATTTGCTAAAGCACTCATTAGGGCATATAGTTCTTTATCATAGGTAAAATATTGCAATGGAGCTCCTCTTAACTTCTCATTAAAGTAATCTATGGGTTTACCTTCTTGCATCAAAACCACATCAATGCCTATTCCACTAGCATCACATTCAACTTAAAAAATGTTCTCAAAATTTAGAAGTTGAAGTAAGTGGGTGGAACTAACTTTCTCCTTGAAGATAGGAAAGTCTTCCTGTTGTTTTATACCCTAAATGAAAGACCTATGCTTCTTGATGACCTCATTTAATGAGAGGCTAGAGAAGTAAAACCCCTCACAAACCTCCTATAAAAACTTAACAACCAATGGAAGCTTCCAACATCACTAATGGACTTAGGGGCTGACAAACTCCTAATAGCATCTACCTTCTCATGATCCACCTCAACTTCTCTTGATCTTGCAACAAAGACAAAGAAAAACAATGCGGTTCACTCAAAAGGAACACTTTTTTAAAATTCACATACAATTTTCATATATTAACACATCAAAGATCAACCTCTAATTTTGCTCATGATCATCCAAGAAGTTGATATAACTAAAATATCATCAAAATAAACCAAAATAAAATCATTAATAAAAGATTTAAGTTCATGATTCATTAATCGCATCAAAGTTATTGGTGCATTGGTTAGCCTTAAAGACATCACCATCCACTCATATAATCAAATCTTAGTTTTGAATGTGATTTTCCATTCATCTCCGAATTGCATTCGAATTTGATTGTATCCTCTTCTCAAATCTATTTTAACGAATAAGGTAGAACAACAAAATTCATCAACCATATAATCATTTCTAGGTATGGGATGTCAATATTTTACCAAAATTCTATTAAATGAATGACAATCTACTCACATCCTCCATGTCCCATCCTTCTTGGGTACTACAACTATAGGCACCCCACAGGGACTTAAGCTTTATCTTACCAATTCTTTTTCCAAAAGTTCCTTAACTTGCCTTTGAAATTCTTTAGTGTCTTGAGGGTTGCTCCTATAAGTGGCTTTGTTGGGTAGTTGAGAACCTTGCATAAAGTCAATTGGATGCTCTATCCCCCCTCAAAGTAGGCAATCCACTAGGCGTTTCTTCCGGATATATATTTTCATAACCTTGTAACAAAGAAGAAACAACACTTAGAAAAGATAAAGAGGTTAGTTCATCATAAGAAAGTAGGCAATCCACTAGGCATTTCTTCCGGATATATATCTTCATAACCTTGCAACAAAGAAGAAACAACACTTAGAAAAGATAAAGAGGTTAGTTCATCATAAGAAAGCAATGAATTAAGTGTGATGGAGTTGCATCAAGAGGGGTCTTACTTGATCCCTCATCATGCTGACCAATAGGATTGAAAATCTCAAATGATTGCTTTTGTATTTCTTGAGGTCTCACCCTTTTATCCACATCTTCCAATTTTCCCTTCATATCTCTCATTTCTTCCAATAGTTGTTGAAGCATCATTTCTGTTTTTCTAGAGGGTTCTCATTTCAATTAATCCATTGTATCTACAAAAATAAACGAATAGTAAGAAGAAAGAGTTCCTCGCCACTCACGCACTTAATGTATTGCTTTTTAGTCACTCACACTCATTCATAACTCTAAGGGAAAAGGCTTTTAAGTTAACCCTAGAATGAACTCACCTCTCTCTTGCCTTTTACCATTTTTGAATAACCTAAGGTTGAGAGTCAACACCGTCAAATAATTCACAAGTGGTTTACTTCTTCGGGATGGATGAAAGGTTATGTAAATAACGAAAAGACATTAAAAACTAAAGCACAAGGAAACAAATAAGCATTCAATGAAATAGAATGAAATTTTTTTTTTACATGGACAAGAACAAGTTTAACATTAAGTATGAACTAATATTAAAAGTAAAATAGCTAGAGTTAACAAAAAAAGTAGGGAAAACAAATTGAAATGCTATATTTAAATGGGGAAGAAATGATTGTAGAGAAAAGGGGTAAATTTAGTATTAGTTGCAGATTTTGCCTCTTTTTGAAAACATCAAATTCGTCTTCTTCTCCAAGAAAAGGGTCAATTTATTTGAGATATACTTCTCCACAACTTTATCAACAAGTTTTTGCCACCACTTTCTCTAAAGAAACACCAAATCAATTCTTCAAAGCTTCAAATCCTAACAATGACTTCTCAATTTTTTAAGCCATGTATTCTATGATTTTGAGCAATGAAACAACAATATATAGCTCAATGAAATCAAACAACTCTCAAATTACATCAAATTAATTCAAACTTTTTTTTGCAGTTTATTTTTTTTTTCATTTTTTTTCAGATTTTAGAAGATTAATAATTCTACAATAAAGAATTGCAGGAACAACTATTTAGCCATGCTTTGATACCAATTTGATCTGAACCAAGAAGATGAAAATAAAATAAAATTGAACGATAGATGAAAGAGAGATTGACATAATTAAATTTAAACAATTAAAAGATGTAATGGTTAAACGAAACAAAACACCACTTAATCAGGAAATAAAAGCACCAATCTACTAGAATCTTCAAGAAAGTAGAAACCATACATGCAAATCCTAGGATATGATGTTGAAATTCAACAAAGGGTTTTCAAGCTCTCACAAGAGGCATAATTTTATATATTTCAAAAAACTAGTTATGAAACCCTACTATCTACTATTTATACTAAAGACTAAAAGTAGTGAAGAAAGGCCCAATTTCCCCTCATTTAAATTATAAGGTAATTAAAATGGTAGATAACTTGATATATCAAATATCTTCAAGTCTTCCATGTTGCTGCCTCCCAAATGTTCCATCTTCATCCATAAAGCTTGCAATACTTGATTGTCCTTAGCTCAATTCCTTGTGAAAGGTCTCCTTAAAGTAGTATTACTTTGATCTACATCAATTGTTCATTACAAAAACGAAAAGACAATGTGAGCTTCACTTAATTTGAATCAAGAGTTAGTAAACTTCTGAATTTCTTGTCTTTTCTTATGATTTAAATCAAGAAACTGATCAAAAATTTGAATGCCCCTTACGTTTCACTAATTAAAACTAACTCTTACTCATTCATCCAAGAGATAGTGTGTAGACATAGAAAAATTATTATACAAACAAAAATCTCATTGGTATATTTTCTCCTACATGATTTCTAGGAGGGGTGATGATGGCTAAGGCAGTGTCTAGTTTCCCTTTAGCAACTTCCTCAGTAACCTATATGGTACACTCAAGATCAATGTTTCAAAGAATTTCATAGATACCAACAACAGTGGGAAAATACTAAACATTGATCTGCAGAATACACAGTAAAGCACTAGTAAAAGAATCATCCAAAAAACAAGATCCACAGTACAATAACAAAAAAGAAGATTACAAAATGCCCTTTTAATTGCACAAAGTTTACATAGTCACCAACCAAATATTCATTTGAAATGGGAGACAACATGTATAACAGAAATAAAATGCAACGATTTCCATTGTTGACTTGGCATACCCCTTAAGCCAGGTTGAATTAGAAGTATATTTTACTAAACTATATTCATTAATGATGTTTTAAAACTCTAAATTGACTGACTTTTAATTGTTTAATACTAAGGGTAGTATGAGAAAAAGAGTAATAAAATTCTCTTGATTTGCTAAAAGGACATGTAAAAAGAAACATATATTTTTGGTACTGGAGCAGGTAAAATGAAGCGGAGGGAGTAGTAAATACGATTAATTACCTCAATCACAGAACCAACAGAAATATAAGTTTCTTATGAAGAACCTTCATTGAGATATACAAAATTATACTTCCCAACACTCTCTATTTTCAACTCTTTTTTTTGAACTTATATTTCTAGTTAAATCTATATGATTTTTTGTATGTACAAAAGTTAAAAGTTCATCATTCGTTTCCTTTCCAACCATACTAGTACATCTAAAAATAATAGAAAAATCGATTATTCTGAACAATTATATTGAAGGAAAATGAAGATATACCTCTAAGAAATTCATAAAGAATGAAGCTTGTTCAAGAAATTACAAATATGATCTCATTAATCCTGATACTACCATGCACACATCAGGAGACCTAATAGAATCAGAAGTCATTGAAGAGTATTGACTGAAAGAAAGCAAATAGATCGACAATATCGGCAAAAAGGATGAAACCATTCATCTTTGACTTCTCCATTTAAACAATAGGCCGTCCTTAGTGAAAAAACCCACTTCTGACACAAAGCCAACTCCCCAATATTTTTTTGAAAACTGAAATGTGTCATGATCAGGTCATGGTGACACCTACTTACACACTCCAGTAGGTAAACAAACCCCATAGCTCGGAATCAGAAGTAACGGGTTATTAGGCGGAAGCAAAAAAATAAGGGAAACATGGAACAAATAGTGAAATAAAAGGGATGAGAGACAATAAGGAAATTTAAGAAAGGGATAAACAACTATATAAATATACAAAACATGCCCAAAATTAGGGACAATAGTCGAGCTTCTAATGAAAATATGAGTACATGGAAAATACAAATATGTGTGGAACCATCTCTGAATGCAAACCAAAGACTAATCCTAGTATAAACAGAGGGAGATTGATAACTCTGAGCTTCAAAAGCTCACCCTTGTTTACGAATCCAAAAGCTACTCAGCATGAGGCACACGCAAATGGTGAGAACCTCTAATGTGGTCTACAAGGTGCAAAAGTGTAGTATGAGTACAAACAAGCGATTCTCAGTACAATAACAAAAAGAAGATTACAAAATACCGTTTTAATTGCACAAAGTTTACATAGTAACCAACCAAATATTCATATGAAATGGAAGACAACATGTATATTAGAAATAAAATGCAACGATTTCCATTGGTGACTTGGCAATCCCCTTAAGCCAACTTGAATTAGAAGTATATTTTACTAAACTAAATTTATTAATGATGTTTTAAAACTCTAAATTTGACTGACTTTTAATTGTTTAATACCAAGGGTAGTATGAGAAAAAGAGTAATAAAATTCTCTTGATTTGCTGAAAGGACAAGTAAAAAGAAACATGTATTTTTGGTACAGGGGCCAGGTAAAATGAAGCTGAGGGAGTAGTAAACACGATTAATTACCTCAATCATAGAACCAACAGAAATATAAGTTTCTTATGAAGAACCTTCATTGAGATATACAAAATTATACTTCCCAACACTCTCTATTTTCAACTTTTTTTTTTGAACTTATATTTCTAGTTAAACCTATATGCTTTTTTGTATGTACCAAAGTTAAAAGTTCATCATTCGTTTCCTTTCCAACCATACTAGTTCATCTAAAAATAATAGAAAAATCGATTATTCTGAACAATTATATTGAAGGAAAATGAAGATATACCTCTAAGAAATTCATAAAGAATGAAGCTTGTTTAAGAAATTACAAATATGATCTCATTAATCCTGATACTACCATGCACACATCAGGAGACCTAATAGAATCAGAAGTCATTGAAGAGTATTGACTGAAACAAAGCAAATAGATCGACAATATCGGCAAAAAAGATGAAACCATTCATCTTTGACTTCTCCATTTAAACAATAGGCCGTCCTTAGTGAAAAAACCCACTTCTGACACAAAGCCAACTCCCCATTATTTTTTTGAAAACTGAAATGTGTCATGATCAGGTCATGGTGACACCTACTTACACACTTCAGTAGGTAAACAAACCCTATAGCTCGGAACCAGAAGCAACGGGCTATTAGGTAGAAGCAAAAAAATAAGGGAAGAATGGAACAAATAGCGAAATAAAAGGGATGAGAGACAATAAGGAAATTTAAGGAAGGGATAAACAATAATATAAATATACAAAACATCCCCAAAATTAGGGTCAGTATTCGAGCTTCTAATCAAAATATGAGTAGATGGAAAATACAAATATGTGTGGAACCATCTCTAAATGCAAAATAAAGACTAATCCTAGTATAAACAGAGGGAGATTGATAGCTCTGAGCTTCAGGAGCTCACCCTAGTTTCCAAATCCAAAAGCTACTCAGCATGAGGCACACACAAATGGTGAGAACCTCTAATGTGATCTACAAGGTGCAAAAGTGTAGTATGAGTACAAACAAGTGATTCTCAGTAGGCATAGACCGACTGAGCTCGAAAGATAAAGAAAGCATAAATAATAAGTAAGTAAGGAAATTATAGTACAAGCAGCTAATGAAAAGATATCACACTATTAAACTAAACATACCCATCATATGAATACTGACTAGAAGGTACCAAATCCCCGCAACAAACACCATAAGCTTATCACAATGACAAAAGTAGACCTCACATCCTAAAACAAGTATATAGCCATTGAATTCCATGATTAACATTGACCCCATCTTATAGATGAACCTTCTAATCTGATTTCTACTCCTTAATGAAGGGTGACGTGTAGAGGCTGTCAATGAACACCACCAAAAAAACTTAATCAAAAAGTTTGACCTCAAGAGCTACCAACGCAATCGTCTTGGCACACAGTCAATACCAAGGTAAAACAAGGGATCATATCTCAATCTTCTGGATAACAATAACAAAACACAAAGCCCACCATATAGGATCGAATCAAATAAGTCGGAAGGGCAAAACCTCAACTTCACAACCTTGGAACTGAAAATAGGATTAAGGCAAGGGAAAGAACCGACCAACTAGGTATACCACAACACCATAGAAGGTTACACTACCATTTACACCACTCCAATAGCCACAAACCTCTAAACTACTGAATCCAAAAAGATGACAAACAATAAAGGTAACCTTCTAAACTGAACAAATAAGAACAACATAATGAAATGCTAATTGGATAAAGCTAGTATGTCCATCTATTAAACAATGATCTACAATTAAAGAAAAAGCACACCATAAGGGTGGAAAAAGGGAAAGACAACTAGTCCACCTATCAAATCACAACAAAGCCACCAAGTCCAAAGATATAGAGAGTTACACAACTAATACTCCCAAACATAGAAACACGATAAGGTGATCGATTACTAAAAGAAATCAACTACATGAGATAAATACATAATCCCAAATAAGGCTATCACAACAACTAGAAGATAGACACCAAGTTAAATAGGCACGCATGGTATGAAAAGCCAAAATCCACACAACATAAGTAATAAGGAATAAAACATTGAAATCACATCTATACGAGCGATACTTGGAGCCTTGGCCCTCATTTTGGTTATAGAAGTGTAGAATGGATCATGTCTGACCTCAACTTGAAAACCTGAACTACCACCAGTAATACTCAGGGCACCACCTCTAGACGAAGGGGCTATAAATCCAATTGACTGACCTGGCTAAGAAAACTACGTGATAATCCTATGTCGGGAACACTCTCTAGACCTATGACCTATGTTTCCATTGTAGAATTCTCAGATCTAGGATTACAGAAATCAAAGATTGTATTGATGATTAAAATTGTTGAATACATGCTCCTTTTATAGAGAGAAAATTGTAGAGTCCTAATTTAACTATACATAAAGTCCTACTACAATAACTATTACTACTATAATAATAATGCAATAATAAATAATCTAATACTAGTTGTAATATAATCCTAGTTGTAATCTAATTCTAGTCGACTTCAGCTAGTACAAGAAGGAGCAGCCTAGTCGATATAAGTGACCTAAACCTAGAGTGACTCTAACTTAGTTGTACACGTTGATTGAACTAGGTTGTTCAACCTGTTCCATCTCTTCAGCTTCGTTTATCTTCAACATTTCCCCTCAAGCTAGTGAGTGGAGTAACGCTTACTCCTAGCGTGCTCCAACAACCTAGTAAAAAACATATATTGTCAATGTTTTGGTATGAATGTGATGTTAAGTCATTGCTTGTGATAGTTCATCTGCAAATTGATAGGAGTAGTCTCACCTGAAAAAGTACTTAAGAGCAGTATGGTTATTTCTACCACAAATTTGGCATGACTCAGTACTCCTCTTATTATTTCAACTTGGATAACTTTGATTGTTCGGATAACCAGGTCCATATTGACTGTTCTAGGAACCTATTATGTGTCCATTAGGCTTGAAACCTCTTCCTCTGGAGTTGAGTTGTTGTTTTCTCCTCCCCTGCCCCTTTGGGCAGAGAATACCATGTTATGGTTTTGTTGTGGGACCTCTTTTTCATCTTCCCTTATATCAAAACCCTAAAAGCATTAACAAATGTATTAAGGGTGGGATATGGTGTCTTACCTAACATGACAGCCTTGAAGGTCTTCTATTTGATTTCTAAGCCTCTAGCAAAATTGATTACTTTGCTATCTTCATCCACATGTTTGTAAATGGCTGCAAGGCCATCACATATGCCTTTTAATTCCTTGATGTAATTTGTAGTTGTTGTTTAAGATGAAACTCTTTATATTTTGTTGCTTGAAAATAAGCTTCTTCCAAGCATTCCCATATCTTCTTGGCAGTTGAGCAGCCCACAATTAGGTACATGCTTTCTTCTTTCAGGGTGTCGGAGATCCAACTCCTTAGCAATAAATCTTTCTCCTCCCACTCATTAATGCAACCACTATCTTTTGAATCCTTCTCAAGTGCTACAACTTCCCCAACAGTCTATCCAATGGAACAACAACTTTTACTTGGTTCTTTCGCTATGATGAAATAGGTTAGTCTCATAACGTGAATCAATTGGGATATTTGTGTCATCCATATGAGATAGTTTGTTGGATTTTGTTTAATAGAGCAAGATACAATGATTTGGTTATGTGAGGAGGTCGACATAGTGTTGGTAGAAGGGGCCATTACAATTATAACATGCAGTTTCTTTTTTTTATCAATACTCAGAAAGCGGAAAAGATTTAAAGCTCTGATACCATGTAGAATTCTCATATCTAAGATTAAACAAATCAAGCACTCTATTGTTGATTAAAATTATTGCGTACATGCTCACTTTATAGAGAGAGAATTTTAGAGTCCTAAGTTAACTATACTTAGAGTCCTACTACAATACCTATTAGTACTATAATAATAATAATAATAATAATAATAATAATAATAATAATAATAATAATAATAATAATAATAATAATAATAATAATGCAATTATAGATAATCTAATCCTAGTCCTAATATAATCCTACTCGTAATCTAATCCTAGTCGACTTCAGCTAGTACAAGAAGTAACAGCCTAGTTGATGTTAGTGACCTAAACCTAGAGTGACTCTAACTCCGTCATACACATTGATTGGACCAGGTTGTTTAATCAGTTCCATGTCTTCAGTTATCTTTATCTTCAACACCCACAACTACGACGTGCTCTGACAACCCTAGTCTTGGGAGTAACAGTTGTTGGCAATGACTGGATGACCAATTCACACCTGGAAACTCTCTAGACCAGTGGCCCATCTTTGTTCAACCGTAGTAACCCCCATGGGCTAATCCCCAGCATGAAGAATGTGATAATCAGTTGTGGTGATGTGGAAAAATTACACCTCCCAAAAGAAGTATGAAGTGGTAGTTTTCCAAATAAAGAGCCTAACAAAGGTTCGAATTGATCCCACGTGAAATACTGTTCAGACTCAGTTAAACTGATAATATTCGTTCTCTTTGTTATATTATTTCCATCAAAAGGTTGATTTTGTGCATAAATAAATGTGAGTAATTATCACAAGTAGCAAGTTACAAAGTAACAATTTCACTTGTTTTAAAGCTGTAGAAGACGAGACTAGGGTTTTACGTTCCCCATGAATCCTTAACTTAGTAGACCTTAATATTAGTAACCTTTTCTAGTATGTCGCATGTAAGATCGGTAAGTTATTTATCACCTAAGTTGATTGTTGCCTAAGTAGATTAATTTCACCACGCAATATGGTTAGTCTACAAGTGTATGTTTTACTAACTCTTACCTTTGATCCCAAATTAGCTATCCCTATGTAAATTCAAGCTATTAGATGAGGGTTGATAGCCTCATATCTCCGTTGTATAATTCCTTTACCAATTTGTTACCCCCTTGGTCAGGAAAGTAGGAATAAGGCGAGTTCTAACATATGCATCAATCAAAATGCAATAAAAACGAAGAGAAAAATAATACATGCATGCATAACTTTCAGGAATTACTAATTGTTATGTCTACCTTTATTATTTCTCATGGTTCCCACAACCCTAGTTATGGATTTAGCTACTCATAATTGTATGAATTCAATTTATAATAATTTTGTTAAAATAACTCATGCACTTACAATATGAATATTTAGAATTTGTAATCTTAAATTGATTTTCAAAATTTTCTTAATCTCATGGTTTGAAAATTTGACTTGTCCACTTGACTGTGGATGATAAGGAGTTGCTACACTATGTCTAACCCCATATTTCCCAAGAAACACTTTGAACAACCTATTACAAAAGTGACAACCTCCAACACTTACAATTGCCCGCGGAGTACCAAATCTGGAGAAGATATTTCTTTTTAGGAAGGTTGTGACACTTTTTCCTTCATTAATAGGAAGTTCTACGACCTTCACCCATTTGGACACATAGTCAACGGCCATAAGTTTGTACTTCATCCTATTATAACACACAAAGGGACCCATAAAGTCAAGGCCCCAAACATCAAATAGTTCAATTACCAGAATAAGAGTGAGTAAGAGTTCATTTTTCCTTGAAATACCTCGTTCTCTTTGACAACGATCGCATGATTTGGAAACGATCATAAAAATCTTAGTGGATAGTAGTCCAATAGTATCCTCACTGCAAAATTTTATGGGTGATCCAGATAGTATATGATGCCCTCTAACAAGAGATGAAGGACATGTTTTCAATATGCTTATAATCTCTACCTCAGTTATGCAGCGACAAATAATCCCATCAACACAAACATGAAACCAGTATGGTTCCTCCCAGAAAAACTTCTTCAGTTCAAACACAATCTTTTGGCGTTGGTGAAAAGAAATTTTTGAAGGTACCACATCACTAACCAAATAATTAGAATAATCTACGAACCACAGAATCAGATCATGAGATGTCGACAAAACTTGCTTATTTAGAAAAATTTCATCTATTTCAGCCCTATATGTTAATTTAAGAATTTCTTCTTCCTCTAACCTGGACAAATGATCTACTACTTTCTTTTTAGTACCTTTCTTGTCTTTAACTTCAAAATCAAATTCTCCTAACAACAACACCCAACCAATCAATCTTGGCGTGGCATCTTTCTTTGCCATCAGGTACGTCAGGGTTGCATGATCAATATGCACAATGACTTTGGTTCCAAGCAAGTAAGACTTTAATTTTGCAAAAGCAAAGACCACATCAAGTAATTCCTTTGCAGTTACCGTTTATATTTCTTGAGCCACATTGAGAGCTTTGCTAGTATAGTATATGGAATGTAGAATCTTCTACCGAAGTTCCATCCCATTAACATCACTCATAACTTTGAATGGTTGAGTCAAATCTGGTGAAATAATTAGGGGTGCTGAAATAAGCTTCTCTTTCAATTCCTCAAATGCCTTCAGATAGGCCTTATCAAATATCGTATTCATCTTCCTCTCGAGTAATTACACAATGGGTATTCTATTTTTGAGAAATCTTTGATAAATCTGCGATAAAAACCAGGATGTCCTAGAAGATTTCTAACACACGTCACGGAAATAGGTGAGGGAAATTTCCACATCACCTTAATTTTTTCTCTATCAACCTCAATACTTTTACTGTGATTCATTGGCCAAGAACTATACCCTCTTTTAGGATGAAGTGAAACTTCTCCTAGTTTAGCACAAGATTGCACTCTTGACACCTCTTTAGTATGTCACTTAAATGATCCAAGCAATCATCAACGGAGTCACATACTACCGAGAAATAATCCATGAATACATCAATCGTGTCCTCTACCATGTCTGGGAAGATGGACATCATGCAAAGCTGAACAGGCGGTAGTGCATTACACAACCCGAATGTCATCCTTTTTAAATTAAACACCCCATATGTGCAAGTGAAAGTGGACTTCTCCTAATCTTTAGGTTTGATCGATATCTAATTGTAGCTTGAATAATCTTCAAGAAAACAATTTCATCTTATATCAGCAAGATAGTCGAGCATTTGATCCATGAACGACATTGGGAAGTGATCCCTTTCTGTCCAAGAATTCAACATTCTGTAGTCCATGCACACTATCAAACCCATGACTGACCTCATAAGAATAAGCTCATTTTTGGCATTCGAAGCAATACTGATCCTTTCCTTTTTTGGCACACATTAAACAAGGCTCATCCATTTACTGTATGCAATTGATAAACCACTCCAACATCTAACAACTTTATTATGTCTTTCTTGATGACTTCTTCCATAGGTGGATTAAGTCTCCTATGTTGCTCAATGCTAGGTTCGCAGTCTGGTATAAGTTGGATTTTGTGAGAAGAGATGCCCGGTAGGAGGCAGATAATGTCAGCAATGGAACATCCAATTGCCCTCTTAAAGTGTTTAAACACAAATGTCAAAGCCTACACTTGCCTTTCATTTAGATCAACATGATCGACAAGTTGTTGTTGGGACCCCGAAAAACATAACATAAGTTAGAGGGAAGGTCTTTTAGTTCTAATGTTTGAGGCTCATCAATGGAAGGTCTTGCAGGCACAGTTTTCTTATTCTTCAGATACTAGTCAAGTTTCTTTAGTGCATAATTATTTTTTCACATACCATCAAGTGCACTAACCATTACCTCATACTCCCCAATGTGCTCTTTATTAAAATTCATAGTCACTGTTGCTAATGCCTCAACACCCAATATTTATTCGGTAGGCACCTCAGGTGGTTCTTCACTAGTTATGCTCACGATTGAAACCACTTTTAGATCACTCCAATGCTTCATCAATGGAAAGATATGGAAAGTTACCTCTTTATTATTCAATCTAAACTTCTTTTGTCCTTTATTCATATCAAATAAAGCACGTATGGTAGCAAGTAATGGTCTACCTAAGATGATGGGGACCTCAAAATCATGAAGTCCATAGGAAATATGAATGTCTCAACTTTTACCATAACATCATGAAGCACACCAATTAGCATCTTGATTGTATGATCTTCCATGGTTAACCACACTACAGTTTGTTTGGGGGCTCCTAAGCCTAACTGTTTGAATACTTATAGTGGGATCAAATTTATAGTAGCACCTAAGTCCCATAGAGATCTAGAAAAATGTGATGCACCAATTGTAAATGATATTGTGAATTCTCAGGTGGTTATGTCACTACAATGTGGCAACTGATCTTCTCCTTCGAAGCTCTCCACCCTCTTTTAATTCACTAGATATTTCATGAACTTGGCATAACCCGACATCTATTTTAAAGCTTCAATCAAAGGGACATATCTTGAGATTTGTTTCAATATTGAGATAAACTTGCGATATTTTCCTTCCTCGATCTTTTTGAATAATCTATGTGGAAAAGGTTGAGGAAGTCGAGGGATAGGACTTATGTTTTGAATGTCTTCTTTATCCCCCTGGTTAGATCTTTGGGTTCCCCTACATTTTCTTCCTCTATATATTCGGGTTCAATCTGTTTCTCCACTACCATCGCCATTGGGGGATCCACGGTTTGCTTACCACCTCTTGTAGTTACAGGCAATCAATGCAACCTTTTTTGGATTTTAGAATGTATCACTTGGAAGTGTTCCCTTTTTATGTTGATTTAGGGTTGTGGATTGACCTATCTACTACTCAATTTACTTAGTGGCTATTGCATGAAACTCTACCATCTTGTTCGTACCCGATATGTCATTTCCTATCTCTTTAATATTGTCATCATAAACTTCAACTTTCTTAATCACCTTGGTCATCATATCTTCAAGCATAGAAAACCCTGATCCTCCATTACGGGTTACCTGGTAGAACATATGCCCCACTCCTATCTTGGCCCCTATTTCTATCATTATACCCATCCCTATTAAAGTTTTCATTCGAATTGTAGTTTTAACCCCAATTGAAGTTGTTGTCCCGATTGTAGTTATTATCATGGTTGTAATTGTTGTCATAGTTGTAACTGTTGTCTAGATTGAAGAGCTGGTCAGGAAAATCCCCGTCTGATCATTCATATAGTAGGAATTCTCATCACATCCATAATCATCATATGATTGTGCTCTGACCTAGTAACCTATTACATTCACTCTCTCTAGCCTATTTTTCACTTTAGTTCCAAAAGAATATTAAATTCCATTTTCTTTTGGTCTACTTCCTGACATATTTCCTGACCCATTGTAATTATGTTCAAGGCTGATCCTACTGAAAAGGTTCCCTTTGGAGTTTCTATCTCCCTTGTATTCCAAGCGCTATCTATTTTTGTGACCCAATCAAGATTATCTATTGCTTCCTCAAAAGTGTTCTCCATGAATGCTCCTCCAATGATATATAGTTTCTGCCACTACCTTACCATTATCATCCAATGATCGATAAGTGACTTCTAGGAGTAATTCATCGGGAATTTTGTGGTTCCGCATGCTTCTCAGATTTTTAGTGAATCGTTTCCATGTTTGACATAATGCCTCTCCATGAAGTTTATTGAAGTTATTGATTTCATCATTTAGTTTTAATTTTTTTGATAGGGGGTTGTATTTTTCCAGGAAAGCCTCACATAACTCTATCCATGTAATGATTGATTTAAATGGGAGCTCATCTAGCCAAAGACCTGCTTCTATAGTACTTAATAATGGGAATGAGAGCAATCCAAAAATGGCAAAATGTAACACATTAAAGTTTTGTAAGTTTTTATTTGAAATGTAATGTGGGTTTAATGGGCAGGTTCACAGACCAAGAAGTGGTCCACGAGCTATTAGCCCAACCATGAACTAGACTCCCTAAGGCTCAGTAAAACTTGATCCCTCATGAACGCCTGAACGGTCCGTGGAGGGGTAAACAGTCCGTTGGTAGGGCTGTGGTGATCAACTAGAAATCCCAACTCTCCCTCTGGTTCACGATCATCTTCATGGACCATGAAGGCCTCAGTTAAAGGGGTTTTGACAGTTTTTAAGTCAGGGATATTTGGGTCTTTTCGTATGTTCTTAAAGACTAAACTATGTCGTTTTGACTCAAATTCCTAGACCTGTATAAGGTTTTCAAGTCTTAAAACAACCCAACTCTTTCATTCCCTCAAATTCCTAAATTCTCTCCAAGGTTCTCTCAAAAACTCTTTCTCTAGATAAGGAAGAAAAATGAGTGTCTTCAAGGGAAAGTTCCTTATTAAACATTGATTCTAGGGCTTCAAGATCAAGGTATGTAGGGATTTTGTCAATGGGCTAAAGATTATTCAATTCTCCAATTCAACTTCAATTCAATTGGTTAGGTTTTCATTCAATTCCTCATGGGTTTTATTTTATGGATTCAATTGTTTGATTTTTTTTCACATTATGACTTTTAAGACTCAGCTACTTGTTTCCAATAAACTTCATGTGAACGCGTGCATTATTGAATTCCTATTTCTAATCATTGAATTGTTCTACATTGTGTATTGCGATTATTGAGTTGATTGTTCATGTCTATTTTTCAGCATGAACCCTATCCTTGAGTATTCATTGAATTCATATTGAGAATCTTTTAATCATAACATAATTGTTTAAACTAAATTTTGAGGAAGTAAAATGCAGTTTGAGAAGGAGTATAAGGATATTAAGTGTTTCCCATAAGTTCCATTTTGATATAAAGAAAAAGAGTAGACTTTATTTGAGAAAAGTTAAAAGAGTTTTTAGAAAAATTAAGTACACAACAGTTACCTCATATAAAGGCCCCTTTTGAGTAATTATCTCCACCCAGAATGTATTTTTACATTTAGCAAAGAGAAAACTTGTTTTCTAAATGAAGAATGAGTTTCAGAGACATTTCAGAGCAGTTACCTCTTTTCAGAGGATAGTTTGAGGAATTATCTCAAACCAGAGAAAGAGAATATTTTTATACATTTGAGAAAAAGTATATATATTATTGGGAGTAGTATTGAACAACGATATGGGGGATATTTGAAACAACTCAAAGCCCCCATAAACCATGTCTTGCCAGAATGGGTACATGATCATACTTTTTAGATGAATCCTTAGTGTCTTCGGGCAGAGCTTAGTCGATCCACTTAGTTGAGAGGTTCTATATCCTGGCACGATATAGGACAGTTCTAGCAGAATGGACAATACGATGTATCATCTCTTATCTTAATAGTGATGGTTGTCGATTAGAGAATCTCCAAATAGAGTTAAAGTATATTTTTATATATCACTTATTATGTTAAAGTTTAGAGATGATAAAGTAGTAAAGTTAAATGGTTTCATTCTTTTCATTTTTTACATTCTGTTGAGTTTATGTTATACCTATTGCAACCCTTTCATTCAGTTATTTCACCTCGGCTATATTACATACTAGTACATTTAAATGTACTGATGTCATTCGACCTGCATCTTTTATGATGCAGGTACAGGTGCTCAAGATCATCAACATTCATTTCGTTGAGATCACTTTACACTTCAGACAACTTTGTGAGCCTCCTTGCTTTCCAAAGGATTTCACATTTACTTTCCTTTTATTGTTGAGTTCTCGTGGGTCTTGTCCCAAAATCTATCCTAGTATTATAGGATTCATAGATAGTTAGAATTGAGAAGTCTCTCAGTATTTTCCCTTTTTATACTAAAGATATTTTGCAAACAGTTCTGATTATGGCAATGAGTACTTTCAGACATTCGAGTTAAGTCTTTTATTGAGATCAAAGTATTTAATAAAGATTTTTTATGCTTGAGTAAGTCTTCCCCTAAATATTCAGCTAGGCCAAGGGTTTGCTTAGGGATTAGAAATGGTTCTCGAGTGTCGGCCACGTCCAAGGTGTAGGCTCGAGGCGTGACATCTATTAATATGTTACTTATGCATGATTTATGAAAAGAATGATTTATGATCTAGGTTGCTTTAAGATAAGTATCTATGAAATTGTGAAATGATTTCTCACATATGCATAAATTGTGAAAGTTTTCTCATATACTTAAGAAATCAAGAATGGTGAAATGTTTTCTAACACATGGTTTAAGGAACTACTGTATGATGTTTCTAGCTTGGATTAGTAACTTAATTGTGATTTTCCATGGATGATGATGATTTTATGTTTATGACTATTTTGTTGGGATTTTATTCATCACCGATAGGATATTGAGATGGAGGGTCTCCCATTAGTAGAGGTTGGGTCTCTAGTAGCAATCTCCTTATCCCTATCTATGGGCCCCCGTAGGTTGTCTTCAGTGACATAGCTAGTGGATGCACCTAAGCTAGAAGTTTAAGGTTGTTGCTTGGCAAGCAATGACATCTGTTTTCAGTCTTATTACATTTCCGTCATACTTAGTACATTTCATTTACTAATGCATACTTGTGTCTACATTGTTACACTAATGTTGGGCATGACGATTCCTCTCCTACCATTTGTGTCTAGTTGATCATCATAGAGATTGATGACTTGGTGAGTCCTGATACTTCAAGGACAAATGTCACTTTTATTGCTTTCCATATATTTTAGATTTCAGACTTTGAATTTGGTGTACGAGTTATGTCTCAACCACTCTTTGATGTAATAGATGTCTTGTCAAGACTTTGATGTACTTCTGCTTTTATGTAAAACTCTTTACTTCTTATTAGATTTCTTTATTTTCTCTATTACGTTGTGTATATTTATGTCAAGTGGCTTGTGTAGGGCCTCTCAAGGTCCTATATACCATGTCACGTCTAGGGTGTACTTTTGGTCGTGAGAAACTTGGTATTCAGAGAAAAAGGTTTTAGAAAAAGGTCCTAGGAAGTCTGACAAGCCACTTTGAGTAGAGTCTTTTTCAAGAGTGTGAATCACACAAAATTTATGAATAGGAGGCTACAAACCGTTTAGGAAACTCCACTTCTTTCATTACTCTAAAGTCATACCATGGAGTCTATCTTTATAAAAATTCTTCTCCTAAACCGTGATCGATCCTTTTCATGATATGGCCCCTCGAAGAGCTTATGTGAGAAGGAATACCGGTTAGAATGTGGAGCCCGAGGTTCCTCAAGTTCTGGTCTATCTTTTATCTAAGCAATTGACTTATGCAGAATTCCAAGCCACTTTCCAAGTATTGGCTCAAGCTATGACGGCTCAAGCCAATGGATAGGCTTATGCTCTCATGAACCAAAATATGGGTATGATAGTGGAAAGGATAAGGGATTTAACTAGGATGAATCCTCCTGAGTTTCATGGGTGTATGATTGATGAGGATCCTCAAGAGTTCATTGATGAGGTGTACAAGATAGTAGGTATTACAGGATTGACAATGGTTGAAAAGGCAGAGTTGGTCGCTTATAAACTTAAGGGTGGCTCTCAAGTTTACTTTGAACAATGGAAGAGTGAGAGGGTTGTTGATGCAGGTCTTCTTGATTGGGAGAAATTCAAAGTAGATTTTCTTGATCATTTCTTTCCTCTTGAACTGATAGAAATGAAAAGTATTTTACTTCATTAACACTCGTCAAGGAAATATGAGTGTGAAGGAGTATGCTTTAAAGTTCACTCAATTGGCTAAATATGCTCCAACTGTGGTTGCTAATTCTAAGGCAAGAACGAGTAAGTTTGTATCGGGTGTGTTCGACTTGGTTTTAAAAGAGTGTCGTACCGCCATGTTGATTAAGGAAATGCATATTTCTTGTTTGATGATACATGCACAACAAATTGAAGAGGAGAAGCTAAATGAAAGGACATAAGTGTCCAAGAGGAAAAGGAATGGTGATGGCGACTTTTCACATTCTAGGTCTTGTGGACATGGGCGTCCTCAATTCTGGAAAAAAAAAATCCGGTCAAGGTTTTTCTAATGCTCTGGCTCCTAAGTTCAACAAATATAGGGTGTCTAACCCTAAATCTCAAGGAGGAAATGTTAATGGATCTTCTAGCTCCGCTTTCACTAGGTGTGGTAAGAAAAATAATGAATAGTGTTTGCTGGTACGGATTGTTACTTTAAATGTTGAAGGAGTGGTCATAAGATGAGAGATTGTATATTGCTTGCTACAAAGGGAAAGGATGGTAGTCAAGTTCAACCTAGAGGTTTTGGTTTGGGTGCTCCAAATCAAAACATATTCTATGCTCTTCAGACTTGATAGGATCATGAGGGTTCTCTGGACGCGGTGACCGGTCTATTGATAGTCTTTCATATTGATGTTTCTGTCTTACTTGATGTGGGTGCTACTTGATGTGTGGTGAATTTCCACTCATTGGAGGCTCTTTTCTCAATATATTCGCTTGCTTTGGGTTGAAATTTATGCTTTTAATGTGGTTTTCTTCATATTTGTAGGAACATAAAATGGAAAATGGACTTAGACCATCTTTGAAGAAACCAAGTGGTATTGGAGCAAAAAAAGGTCAAGAGCTGAAAGTTTAAATTTCTTGCAGGAATAGTTCTCTTCGTGAATGCGCGTGACACACCACGAAAATGGATTTCTAGTCAATGGAGGACTGTGAATACGCCCTAGAGGCCGCGAATAAAGAACTCTGGTCAACAGAGGTCCGAAAATGTGCCAGGAGGACCGCGAACGCTCTTAGATGGTCAACTCAAGTTCGTGAATGCGGACCAGTCTCCGCAAACATGGAGTGTCGCATTCTCAGATCAACTGGGAAGATTGGGAATTCCCCAAACATTATCCCAAAACCTTTTTCATGCTAATGAGCGGTCACTGTTCAACTATGCAACATTCCATATCAGAATATAGAGTAGTTAATCATTTCTTAGCTTAATTTTGGAAGACTAATTTGTAGATTTTAATTTGGGGTGGAGGAATTGAAGGCAAGTGGCCTCACATTTCCGTTCTTGATTTTGAGATTGTGTTGTACATTAGTAAATTTCTTTTACACTTCTTCATTTCCTCATTCTTAATTGCTAGAAATGTGGGTTTAATTGCTTGTATGAAATTGGCGCTTTTGTGCTAGAAATAGACAAAGTTATTTCGATATTTGATTGATTGCTCTATTGCTTTTATAATTCCTTATTTCCGTGTTTGATTTCATGAAATAGGTTCAATCTAGTTTTCATGTTTGAATTTATGGATTAAGAGTGCACGCTAGATCCTAGCTTCTGATCATCACGGGTTGCTTTAAAATAGATTCCGTGTAGGGGAGAATTAGATTGATAATTGGAGTTTAGCTTTTAATCTTGAATTTGAGATCGAAATGAGATAGTTGAGGGTTTCATTATTAAGTGTATGAATTTCTCGAAAGAGAGATCTAAGTTAAGGTAGTGGGTTGTTTTGTATTGGCGCGATTGAGACCAAAAGGAGATATTATGATATAACCCTTTGAGACCTAAAAGAGATTAGGGTTGAATTAAGCTGATCGAGCCTATCTATTATTGAATGATCATGATTTGAACTGCAATGGATCATTGAGTGTTAATTAAATCTTAAAATTTTCCCAATTCCCATATACATCCCTTGCTTGATATCTTCTTGGCCCCCGTGTGTAGCTTAATTAGTACATTGCTTTTTTAGATTCAGACTAGTATCTAGTTAACCTATATCTTTTCAATTGTCGGTACATTGTTCCTTGTGGGATTCGACCCCGACTCTTACTTGGGTATTTTTATTGACGACGACTGTTGTCCCTTTAATATGGTTTTCAGGAGGACATATGAGAGTTATCAAGAAATGGCGCTGCTTGCGAGGAACAATTAGGCGTACTGAATTGATTTGGGATTTCTAGTTTACTTTTTTCTATCGAGATTGTGAATAGTTGTTTTTATTTTCTTTTATTTTATTTCAATGACTTTTTGTGATCATTACATCTTTGGGAGTGGTATTCCCTATACTGACACATGGTCTTTCAGTGAATCAAATGTAATAAGTCAATCGAGGCTTAGGGTTATGGATGAAAAGCTTAGTTGGGGCAATAAAGCCCTATTCCTCCTCTCCCAAAAAATGGAAAGGTTTAAAAAAGGAACCTAGCTCGGTGTTATAGCATGGTCGATCTGGTGTGATGAGACGATCCAATTCATGTTCGAGTTTGAATGGTTTGAAGCCAAAACAAGCAAAGAGGTGGATGTGGATATAGAAGATATCTTGAGCTGGTGCAACAAATCAAAGGCAAAAACCATCCAAGAGGCTGAAATAATTAGCATGATACTAGAGTTGGAAGAAAAAGCAAAAGATATCATATATGAAAAATTTTGTTCATTTGAAAATGAGAGTGTCACTTTCACTCTTCCCAAGAATTATGAATTTCAATGCTCACATGGCCTAGTGACCCTTTCACTCTTGTCCAACGATCCAAAACGAAAGCATGATTCAAAATTGGATAAAATATTCAAATCCTCAAATTGGAGAGATTGGGTAAACCGTTTGATGCTCTCTTGCATTCCCCATGCTCTTCTAAGTGAATATGATCTTATGTTGGGGAGAAGGTTCATTGGCTCGAAGTGAAAACACAAAGGATGATGTACCCGGCGTCGAATTGCGATGTTAAATTGTGCGCTTGATGGGAGGCAACCCATCGATGTTCAATTTATTTTCATTTTGATTTTTAGATTAGGTTTAATTTGTGTTTCTTTCTAACTCTCACTGTTTCAAAGCCTTTGATGATCACTTGGATAGCTTTGGAAGCAAAAACATTATTGGAATTGAAGTTTTGGGGTGAAATACCCTCTAAATTGGACTTGGGATGGTTTTTGGGTGCCCAGACTCGCCTAACTTGTTTCGGAGGATCGCCCTTTTTACCTGACCCTCGTTGAAATGGGAAAAAATGTCCCAGATTTTTTTTAGGATTTAGGGGTCATCCGCAAACATGGATATGGGTCCACAAACGCGGATGTGGGTCCACAAATGCACAGGTCAATGCCTCTGTGAACGCGTCAGATCGACTGCAAACGCAAATCACCAATGGGCAAGTCCAATAATTTCCAATTATTTCCAAATGTCAAGTCCAATAATTTCCAAATGTCAAGTTCCAGTACCCTTTTTACGGTTCATCAGGATGGTCCGTTGTTTAATGTACGAGTCGTAAGTAGGTCTCGTAGGTTAGTCCAAGACTTAGTGAAATTCTGGATGCTAATGTTGGACTCACGGTGGCCATGTATGAACCGTATCTTGACCAACTAATTGTACATGGGTCCCATCATACGAGAGTCAAGAAACAAGTTCCTGAACCCCACCGATGGTTGACCAGGACTGTCCGTAAATGGACTTACGGACCATAGGTCCAACTGTCGATGGTGGTCGGCAGTTATTTTAAAGGGGTTTTTGGGTCTTTTCCTAATTATTCTAACCCAATACTATGTCGTTTTACCCTTTACCCCAGGCCATTTATAAACATTTTAAACTCCCAATTAACACTAATTCTCTTAAATTCTCAAAGTTGATCAAAGATCTTCCCCAAATATTTCTCTCTCTAAAGCTTGAAGATGAAGCCTAGGGTTTCAAGACCAAGTCTCCAATTCTCTATTGATTGTGGGTTTTTAACATCAAGGTATGTGTGCATTCACCCATGGACTCCTTTCCTCCATGGGGTTCCCAAAGATTTCAAGTCTTCACTTCAATTCTCCAATTGTTAAAATTAGGATTCAATTCAAGGAATGTGGGTTTCTTTAAATTATGATTTATATTGATCAATTAAGTCTTCCAAAGCATTATTTGATGTTAATCTAGGATATTTACTTGAAATTCCACTTGCCCATGCTTTAATTATGCTTTTTCAACCATGATATTTTGATGAACTCATGAACTATGGAATTATGGAGATATGCATGTTTTTATGAATTCTTTTAAAATGAGTTAAGGTTGCTTTGAGAGTAAAGCATTGATGTTGTTATTGTGAAAGGTTATTCTCACATAAAGAATTCATAGGGTTGAAAGGTTTTCTCAACTAAACTTTGAATCAAGATTTAGGAGTTATTCTAATGAAATCTAGCTTGGTTTGGCTACTTGATTTTGTCTTTCCATGGATAATAAGATGAATATGATTAATGACTATTCTGTGGGATTTATGCTTAGAACCGAGTGGACAAGTGGTGATTACCCATGTCCATAACTATGTGCCACCATAGGTTGTCTTAGATAGACATTAGCTAGTAGATCCACTTAAGATAGAAGTTTATGGTTCTTACCTTTGCAGGTAAGAACATCTCTTTTTGGTTGTGGGTAGATACCAGATTCCATGTTATTGCTAACATGGTCTATATGTCGGTTAATGGTTACTTCCCAAAATAATGCACTAAGGTTACTTCAAGAAGTATCTCCAATATGTTTTAAAGATGTTTAGCTTGCATTCACCATGATCACAATTATTTTTTCTAACCTTTTTCATCTTATGATTTAGCTTGGTCATTTCATGTCATATAAAGTCCTTTTTGCTTGATTTTATAACTCTTCTGCATTGCAATCATACTTAGTATATTTCATGTACTAATGCGTACTTGTGCCTGTATTGTTTCACTAATGTAGGGTCTGACGCTTCCATTCGGTACACTCTTGGCTAGAAGGATCCTTAGAGCTTTGATATTTTGGTGAGTTCTCATGTTCCGAGGACCGAGAGCCTTTTATTGCTTTCATGTCTTTTCATTTCGACGTTTGTATGTGTAACACCTCTGATTCGAGAAGATGAAAAAATGCAACTTTCTAGGATCGTGTGTCAAAACCAACGGAATCCACTGACGGACCGTGTGTCAGACCACGGACCGTAGGTGGGGTCCCATCGTTGAGTCCCAGACTTAGGGGAATTTCACGATCAAAAGATGAGACCTATGGTTGTGGTCCACGGTCCGTTGATAAACCCACGGACCATAGGTGGGGTCCCTTCATTGGGTCCAAGACTCAGTGGTCTCTGATCCCACCCACGGCTGACCAGTACAGTCTGTGGTTGGACCTACGGACCGTAGGTGAGGGTTAACAATTATTTAGAGGAAAATGGTTGTTGGATAAACTTGAAACGGTCATATATTTTAGCACAAAATGAATTAGGTTGCTCATGACCTGTAAATATAAGGATAATTGAATCATCTTTCCAACGCCATCAAGTTTGCTAAAATCCAAGCCCGGAATAAAAAGTTATGCTCGTTTTAGTGAAGCCCTGTCGGGCAGAGTATGAAGGACGACCGAGTCGACGGACGGTAGTTCAAACGACGGTCCGTCTGTCCACTCATGAGTGGCATTTCGTCAGCTTTAAGTTAGACTCATTTTTTTCGTTTCCCTATGCGTTGGGACACTTAAACTACGTCGTTTGATGCCTAAACTACGTCATTTTACTCAGTCTAAGCCTAATAACCTAGTCAGACATATCAAGAACCCTCATTCTCTGAAATCATCCAAATTAGTATAAAAAGAAGAGAAAGAGGCGCCAGTTTCTTTCAAGAACAAGCAACAGTGTTCTTCAAATTTCAGCCCCGAAATCCAAAGGATTTCTCCGTAGATTTCGTCACCAGGTATGTGAGATTTTACTAGTGGATTCCCTTCATCCACTAGGTCCCTAGAATTCAATCATACATATATTTGAATGATAAGAATTATTATATGCAAACTCAACCAAAGGCAACTGATAATCCCAATTACCTTTGAAGTCAATCACACACGATCTCAACATATCTTCCAAAGTTTGAATAGCAGGCTCTACTTTCCCATCATTTTGAGGATGAAAAGTCGTACTAAACTTGACACAGGTACCAAGACCTTTTTGGAAAGACTTCCAAAATTTAGAAGTAAATTGGGTACCATAATCAGAGATAATGGAAAGGGGCACCTCATGCAGTCTAACCATTTCATTTAGATATAATTTAGCATAATCTTTCGTCGAATAAGAAACCTTGATGGGAATCAAATGAGCTGCCTTTTTCATACAATCAACAATAACCCAAATCAAGTCATGTTGTCGCGTGGTGTGGGGTAATCCAACAATAAAGTCCATATTCAAATCTTCCCACTTCCAAGTAGGAATACTAATATGTTGGGGCAAACCTTCCGATATTTTATGCTCAACTTTCACTTGGTGACAATTAGGACACTTAGCCACTAATTTTGTAATATCTTTCTTCTTCCTATTCCATCAATAACCCTCCCGCAAGTCACATTACATCTTGGTGTCTCTTGGGTGAATGGAATACCGAGAACTATGGGCTTCCAATAAAATTTGTTCCCTCAAATCATCAACATTGGGAACACACAAACGACTATAATATCAAAGCACACTATCTACCCTTTGGGAGAAAACCTCAATGGCTTTTTCGAAAACGGACTACTTCATGTCAACTAATATCGGATCAACATCTTTCTTAGCCTTCACATCTGATACAAAAGACTATTCCGAACCATTATGAATGACTAGTCCACCTTCACTAGAATAAACCAACCGAATAACCTCCTTTCAATGTTTTCGGCCTATTTTTCATGTATTCATCCTTGCCTTGTCGTTTAGCCTACGTAGCTACAAAACATCAAAATATCATCCGAATAGGACAAAATTAGGCATTGAGGACACTAATTATTGAACTAAAAAGGCCTCAAATGAGTGAAAATCTACCACTCATCCCCCTAACTTAAACCTTTGCTTGTCCTCAATTAAATTAGAACACCATTAGTTCAAAAAGGTTCTCTGCAACAGTTCTCAATGAGAGTTCACATATAAGTGCAACCACAAGACCACTATCAAGCATATGCAACAATTAATCATGCTCAAAAAGCTTCAAATAATGACTAGCCGGTATCAATCAAAGCTCAAGCTTACTAGTGCTTACTTTTTAATGCAAGACTATTCTTCAACAAATGGATTCAAGTTCCCTCACATCAAGAACGATTCCATTCTTTCACAAAGCATATCAATAAAGAAGTTAGGAAACAAAAAAACTCTCACTCTTTGAAAGAGAAATACATGCACGCTTCATCCCATAGGTTTGCTCATATTTTACAATCATCACACAGCCTAGTTTATGCAAGATCTCAAGGGTATTTTTAGGCATGTAATGGTGTTGAGGGTATAGGTATGGTTGATTTTGTCTTAGTGACTTAAACCTTTTCAAAGCACTGATGTACTAATCTACACCTCTTTTCAAGTTATTTTAGTTCTTTTCACTTGGAGACTCAAACCTCAATTTTCACCCAATTTATTGGAAAGCTCTTTTATTTCATCACACTTGCTTTTTCATTTCAATTTTCAAACTTTTGCTCATTTTTTTATAAGGAGAGATTCCTTATTTTTGCAACAAACTTCAAAGTTGAGTCTCAGTTTTCTTTCTTCACTTTCCACTTGGCTTTATTTCCTCCTTCCTTTCTACACCCCCAACTTAGGCTTTTGTCCTAATTTGTCTATTCAAACAATCCAATGATTAGAAAAGGATATATTGTTGTGAAAGTTAGGGATAATTTGGCTCAAGAGGTTTCAACAAATGGTTTAGGCTCAAATGGTGCCAAGATTGTTGCACATCCTTACAACATATTCATAAAGGGTATGAATAATTGGGTTCCCTCTCAAAATTTGTGTCCAAGATCATTTATTGCATTCACCAATGCTATACAGTTACACTATCAAGTCAAATTCTAGAACTCAACAAGCATGCCTTCAAGTAGGACCTCACCATACATGGAATTTCAAACACAATCATTTAGCACAAATCTACATAATCAAAAAGATTGTGTGTTATGTTCATTGCAAGGCTCACATCAATACACAGCTAGTCAAAAAAAGAATAAAAAAGATCATTCAAAAGTAAAGCCACATTGATTTCTTCTTGCAACATCAACACAAAATACATTTCTCATCGTCAGTACTATCCAAGACATCGCTATTGAACACAATCGTTCATCAAACATCAACAATGAAAACTCAAGCATTCTCAATCATTTAAAAAGTCCTACATCATTGGGTAATGGATAGAGAGAAAAAATGAATCAAAACCACGAACTATCATAAATAAAACCAAAATAGTACAAATATATCAAAAATTGATTGAAATAACAAAATACAATCCAAAAATGGGAATATAGGCATATGTGCCCTCACCCCACAAAAAATAATAAGTAGCAGTGTCCTTAATGCTCTCAAATATAATGGCGGGATGAGAATGAGTGAAAGATCCCCTTGGCAGGCTATGCTAGTGAAGTACTCTAATCCTGAGGCTCGGATGGGATAGCATCATCATGGGCATAAGTACCCGGCATATCTAGCACAAGAGGCGGGATAGTAGTATCAATCAGAGCATCAATGCCCAACACATCTCTGGAAGGAATAGTGGAGTCTTAAGAAACCCCACTAAGGCCAACTGTGGAAATATCTAGACAAGATCTCACCATCATCGCGTGTACTATTAACTCTTTGATCTCCTGTAGCTCTATCAAGGTCTCAACTATTTTCTGCTCATCATCTCTCCTACACTCCTCCTCATTTGTCTCCTCAGCATCATCATAACAACCCTCATTCTTAACATCATCTTGTTGATAAACTCAATCAATCACCAAGTGCGTCTGATCTTAGATTGGAAGGAGGCACAAACTCAGGCATCTCGGGCAAGGGAACCTCCCCCCACAACATGGATATATCAATGGACTTCAGCTGGACCATATCACCCCTAAGAGTAGCAACCTTTCCCTTAAACTCAGTAAGATATGTAGAGTTTCCCTCACTCTTCTCCTTAGCCTATAGAGCCACTCTAGTAGTTAGGTTGTCTAATCTCTCACCATTTGACTCTAGAGTGCTCCTAAGAACCTCACCCATGGCTAGGCACATAACGGCCTCAATCACTCGCTTAATAATCTCATGCATCTCTCTTTATCCTAGATACCCTGGCATCCATATAATGGGCAATGTTGCCCATATAGTATATCAAAGTCTGGGTCAAGGGTGGCCGGGATGCAAGTGTAGGTATAGATGAGGTAGAAGGAGTGGGCTAAAGTTGAAGGCATGGAGGAGGAGGGAATGGTATTTGAATGCTCCATAGAAGGAGCGGGCTGAGGAGCATCTGTCGATAAAGTGGTAGGGTCCATTACTGGAGTGGTATCAGGAGGTGGCGGCTTTCTCCTTGCTACGTGATATCTCAAATAATGTAAATCGATCCTCCAAATGTCATTGGAGGAGGTAGGGGTAACTCGTATGTCTTTCTTCTCTCGATAAGGCACGCCAACAGTCACACATAGTTGTGTGAGCATGACTCGGAATAGGAGAAAGGTCTTCTCCTGATGAGCTCTCATCAACATCTCCCCATCGATAATAGCATCCACATGGATCTTTGTTCGAAGAATGATGCTGCCAACCAAGATGGCCTTTTGATGTCCAAGGATGGAATCATTCTAAGACAGCATGAGGGTGCTGCTAATAAATCTGAACCAATAGTGGGAGGTGATGTTCGTATATTTCTTCTCAATTTTCACTCCGTCAGGAATCCACGGAGGAGTAATATCATTAATAAGATATTCCATCAACCCCTTGAGTGCATCCAAGACCTTGTTGATCTTGATCTTGTATAAGTTGGACTTGTTGCCCTTGGAGCCCAAAATGTAATATATGGCACCTACGTGACGTTGAACCATTTTTACTGATACCTTAACTCCCTCTAAGGGTTTCACAATGACTCCCTTTCTTTTCTTGGGAAAGGCCTTAGCATAGGCCATGTAAAACTCCCTCACCCAAGATGGGTCAAACGAGGGTCAAGCTCTAGTGAAGTGCTCAAACCCATGGAATTTAATGGTATCCCAGATGTTGGGGTAGTCTATCATCATCCTATCGCTTGATAGTTACCTTTCCTCAAGTAGTACGTTCTCATACTGATTTTAGCCTATTGAGGGCTGTTGGAGTTATGATTGGGAGTACTCGGGAGGCATGTGATTCAGAGGTTTGTGAGACCTTGTACCGGATGTCCGTTCTTTTCTTTGCCATTACCTTCTTTGGTGCCTCACTCACACATGTAGAGCATGGAGTGGGTTGTTGTTGAGGATCCTCATTGATAGTGATCCCCCTTATTCTCTTTAGAATGGGTGGAGGTGGAGAATCATGTTTTGTGTTGGAAGATACCACTCTCTTTCCCTTGGATTTGGCCATTTCCTGCAATGCACAACAATTTACTGTAATGATTGGGTTATGGTTAGTTCAAAATAAGCTCAATATTAACTTCAGTTAAAAACATGTTCAGAGGAGCGTCGACTGGGAAGGGAATTCGCTAAGGTGAGCTCGCCAAAGTTGACAGAACACATAAAAATTAAATTGAGACATGAAAGGTGATGACCACTCCAACTCGGCGATCTATTGAGATGGTTTCAGCGGGCTAAGACAATTACACTGAAAGTGATAGTGAAAACAATTTTGGGAACATATAGAAAGGCGATGCCCACTCCAACTAAATGATCGATCGAGTTGGTTTTGGTGAGCTAAGACAAGACAACTGAATGTGACAATACCCAGGTCACTTATTCAAACTCAGAAGGCAATCGAGGCTTACTTGGAGATTCGCTAATCATCTAGGTGAGCTAAGACAAGCCCGTTGAATAGGTAATTTCTGCCCAATGCCTATTTTTCATAAATCTAATTGTAACATGCGACAATACTCATTACCCAATCAATTTTATAAGCTACCCACATGTTATTCTACAAATGGGTACTGAGAATTCCCCTAAATTTCACAAAGTATTTCCCAAATTAATGATTTATTCTAAAACAAGACGTCACTCTATCCATCATTGGGCAAATACAAGTCGTCAGGAGAACACTGGGCTAATCAGACTTTAGCCATACTAAATTCAAACAAAACCCACTCAATTTAACACATCAAATTCAAAATTTAACCTTCACATTCAAGCTATGAAAGTTCAATCAGAAAATCATATATCCTAGTTCATGGGCACAGTTCAATCAATATCATTTAGTCACCCAAGCAAACTAAACATTACAACACTATCAATAACATAAAACCCATCTCTTAGGCAATAAATTTAAGAAAAAATTACAGCGAAACCTTTGAACATCAACCTAAGAGAAGTACAATCCGTAAAAATCAAATTGACAGTCAAGCACCAATGCACACTCCAACCAATCAAATTAATGCAAATAAAAACATGATAGTTAGTAAATAGAGGTATTGAGAGTTGAGGAAGTAAAAGAGCTAAAAAAGATAAAAGGGTTTTCTTTTAAATCTTGAAAAAACTTTTGGCCTTTTTATTTCAGGAGTTGTAACTAACGTCGTCGAACGTATTCGGCGAATTGCCGAAGAAGCTTAAGCTCACTGATGATGCCTGAAGAAATACAAAACCTAAAGTTCAACTTGTCGGACCCGATGTAGTTTGCCTAGTGTCATTTGGTGGATCGCCAAATAGGTCCCTTGTAACACCACTGATTCGAGAAGATGGAAAAATGCAGCTTTCCAGGATCTGATGTCAGAACCAATGGAAGCCACCGACGGACCGTGTGTTAGACCACATACCATTGGTAGGGTCCCTTTGTTTTGTTCCAGACTTAGGGATCTCTGATCCCACCCACGGCCGACCAATAAGGTCCGTGGTTGGACGTAGGTCTGGCCGTAAGTGAGGGTTAGCAGCTATTTAGAGGAAAATTGATTTTGGGTCAACTTCAAATGGTCATATCTTTTAGCACAAAATGAGTTGGGTGTCTAATGACTTATCAAATTAAAGATAATTAAATCCTCTTTCCAACGCCACTAAGTCTGCTGAAATCCATGCTCGGAGTAAAAAGTTATACTCATTTTAGTGAAGCCCTGTCGGGCAGGCCACGAACCACGACCTAGTTGACGAGCAGTGGTTCAGACGACGGCCCGTCAATCCACTCATGAGCGGCACTTCGTCACCTTGAAGTTGGGATCATTTTTGTCTTTTCCCTTATGTTTTGGGAACTTAAACTACGTGGATTGATGCCTAAACTACATCGTTTTACTCAGTCTAAGCCTAATAATCTAGTTAGACATACCCATAACCCTCATTCTAAAAAAATCATCCAAGTTAGAAGAAAAAGAAGAGAAAGAGGCGCCAGTTTCTTTTAGGAACAAGCATCAGTGTTCTTCAAAGTTCAGCCCCAAAATCCAAAGGATTTCTCCGTAGATTGAATCACCAGGTATGTGGATTTTACTAGTGGGTTCCTTTCACCCATTAGGTCCCTAGAGTTCACTCAGTTCTTCAGATTCTCATAAACTGTTCAGACCTAGGGTTTCTAGATTTTCAAGATTTATTGTGATTACGGTTCCTTTGATCTAAATAAACTTGTTTCTTGATATTTTATTATAATTCCTTGCATAGAACTCAAAACCCTAGGTTGTGTAAATTTATCCCAGTTCATGAATTTTACTTGCTAGGCTAACCAGATAGAAATTCATGTTTCAGATATCGAAACCTATATTCTCAATATATAAATGTTGCATTCTCAGTTAGCATGTCAGTTTGATCTATTCAGTATTTACTGCATTTTAGCTTCATGAATATTTGTTGGGAGTAGACTTAGCATCGAGTTGGACTAGGGTTCAACATACCCTCAAAGTCCTAGAACTACGTGCCCGCGTAGGTTTATAAGTCCACTCTGTTGGGCATCAATTTTAGTGATCACGCCACAGTCATGCCTCTATACCCCTACCAAGGTATATTCAGTCCTCTCGATGCGGCGTATACATCGGACTCCACATTTAGCTCACGTGGTTTATGTCAGTTAGTAGTAGCTCCCACAGACTGACTCTTAGTGCATTAACCAGGATTTCATCACTTACTTCAGTATATAGTTCAGGATGTTATCTTCATGATTAGTACTTGGTCATTGCATTCAGTTTATCTTTGAGTTACACTTCAGTACATATTTATATCCTTGTTCAGATTATATCATTGCTCAGTTATGCATTGTTCAGCTTATATACTTTGTTCAGCTTACCATATCTATATCTTTGATGCTCAGCACATTCCAAGTACAGACGCATACTTTGCGTTACATCGTTTCATGATGTAGGTTCAGGCACTCAACATCCAGATCACGCTTAGATCGATTCTAGATTTGACTTCTAAAGCTTCACTGGTGAGTCCTCATACTTCAAGGATAATAGACATGCTTTCTATTTTAGTCTTTATTTCTAGTTTTCAGTTTTTTTAGAGTTAGCTGGGGACATGTCCCAGCAACTCAATTCAATAGAGGCTTTTCTGACATAGTAGTAGATTCAGATCGAGTTGTTCAGTGTTGTTTCAGTCATCACTAAACTCTTATTATTATATCTTATATATTAAGACTAGTTGGGTTTTTCCCCATTTCAGATATCCACTTTTTTTAGCTTCCGCATAGTACATGTTTAACTTAGTCATTTTTAGTATTCTTGATATATGAAAGACTCAGGGTTAGCTTGGGGTAACTCATGATCCTAGGTTCCATGTTACGTCTAGGTACCTTTACTATTCTTATCGTGCATGAGGTATGATTCAACTTCTTCTTTCTAATCTGTCATTATACGTTTCAGATCATGCTTTCTCGTAGAGCTACCGCACTGAATGCTTATTCATGCAATGCTAACGTAGTTCCACCAGTCCTGAACCATGAGGTTACGAATGTAGATTTCCATAATGAAATCCAGCTATTGGCTCTGACCGTAGCCAACCAAAACAATCAGCAGGCCCCAATTCCTTCAAACACGGCTAGTGGGTCAGCTGCAGCCAGGGTTCAAGACTTTGTTCGTATGAATCTGCCAGAATTTCAAGGGTTGAAGGTTGATGAGGACCCACAGAACATCATTGATTATGTTAAGAAGATTCTTGTAGTAATGCAAAGGAATGGTACTGAGACTGTTGAGTTAGCATCCTAGCAACTCAAGGATGTAGCTCATATTTGGTTCACGTAGTGGAAGGTAAACAGGGGTGAGAATGCAATATGGGATTTTTTTACTAGATCTTTTCTGGATAGGTTCTTCCCGAGAGATTTCATGGAGGCTGAGGCTCAGGAGTTTATGAAATTGAAGCAGGCTCAATGTCAGTCCAAGAATACGGATTGAAGTTCACTCAACTCCCCAGTTATGGTCCACATATGGTTGCTAATTCGACGGCAAAAATGAGCAAGTTATTGTTTGGAGTATCCGATTTATTAAAGACCGAGTGCTCGAATGATATGCTATTAGGAGACATGGATATCTCCAGGCTAAAGAATCATGCTAAGCAGGTTGAGGGACATAAGCATAGGGAAATGGATAAGGACAACAAGAAGGCTAGAATAGGGAATTATGAATACTCTCAGCAAAGGCCAGGCAGTGGAAATCGCTAACAGTTTCAGCAGAGGTCTATAGTCCCAGCTCCTTCATCAGCTAGCGCTTCGTCCCCCAGCTTTTGATAGAATCAGAGGGGTAGGGCATCAGGCTCTAAGTCACAGGGGAGTGCTTCAGGTAATCATACTTTTCCAACATGCCCAAAGTGTGGAAAGAACGATCCGAGTGAGTGTCTTGCTGTCAAAGAGGGATGTTTTGGATATGGGTAGTCTGGTCATAGGTTGAAGGATTGCCCTTCTACCAGGTAGGGACAAAGAGGTAACAGGGCTCACTCTACTACTTCAGCAGCGCTAGTAGGTCGCCCCATTCAGCAGGGTGCCTCATCTGGTATAGGTAGCGGTCAATACCAGAACAAGTTGTATGCTCTCCAGGCTCGCCATGACCAGGAAGATTCTCTTGATGTGGTCTGTGGTATGTTACGAGTCTTTCGTTTAGATGTTTATACTTTGTTAGATCCAGGGGCTACACTGTATTTTGTAACTCCCTATATAGCAGTAAACTTCGGTGTAAGTCCAGAAACTCTCTCAGAACCGTTCTTAGTCATTAATCTAGTTGGTGACTCAGTTATAGCTAGATGGGTATACAGAAATTGCCCTGCCACAGTTTCTTAGAAAGTCACCTCAGCAGACCTTGTAGAGCTAGAAATTGTAGATTTTGATATCATTCTAGGCATGGATCGGCTATATTCCTGTTATGCCTAAATTGATAGTAGCGCTAGAATCGTTTGGTTTCAGTTTCAAAATAAGCCAGTCTTCGAGTGGAAGGGTAGTATCTTAGTGCCTATAGGTCGATTTATCTCTTACCTTAAGGCCAGGAAGATGATCTCCAAAGGGTATATCTATCATCTCATTCGAGTTAAGGATTCAAACTCTGAAACCCCAACTCTTGAGTCAATCCCAGTAGTAAATGAGTTTCTAGAAGTGTTTCTAGAAGATATTTCCGGAGTTCCTCCCAAAAGGAAAATCGACTTCGGAATAGATCTCCTTCCAAATACCCCACCCATTTCGATTACTCCTTACAGAATAGCTCCATTTAAGCTAGATAAATTGAAAGAACAGTTGAAAGAACTTCTAGATAAAGGCTTCATCAGACCCAGTATCTCTCCATGGGTGCTCCCGTGTTGTTCGTGTACAAGAAAGACGGTTCTCTCAGGATGTGCATTGACTATCGTCAGTTTAACAAAGTCACAATCAAGAATAAATATCCCATCCCCTGGGTTGATCAATTTTTTTACCAACATCAGGGTGCTAGTTGTTTTTCTAAGATAGACCTCATATCCGTCTATCATCAGCTTAGAGTTAGATATAGTGATATCCTGAAGACAGCCTTCAAGACTCGGTCTAGTCACTATGAATTTGTAGTTATGTCTTTTGGACTAACAAATGCTCTTGTAGCTTTCATGGACTTAATGAACAGGGTGTTAAAACAGTATTTGGACTTGTTCGTCATCGTCTTTATTGATGATATCCTCATTTATTCTCGAAGTGAGGAAGAGCATGCGACTCATATGAGAGTTGTTTTGCAAACCCTCAAAGATCGCCAACTATTCGCTAAGTTCAGCATATGTGAATTCTGGTTACGATCAGTCTCTTGTATTGGTCATGTGGTATCCAGCGAAGGGATCCGAGTGGATTCTCAGAAAATTGATGTGGTACAACATTGGCCCAGACCCACCTCTCCAACAGATATCAGAAGTTTCTTGGGTTTGGCCGGTTATTACATGAGATTTGTTGAAGGATTTTCATCCATAGCTTCTCCATTTTCCAAGTTGACTCAGAAGAAGGTCAAATTTCAGTAGTCATATGAGTGTGAGAAAAGCTTCTCATAATTGAAGACTAGGTTGACTACAACTCATGTCTTGACTCTACCAGATGGTTGAGACGGTTATCTGATTTATTGTGATGCATCCAGGGTTAGCCTAGGTTGTGTGTTGATGCAGCGAGGTAAGATCATAGCTTATGCTTCCATACATCTTAAGGTCCATGAGAAGAATTACCCGACTCATGACCTCGAGCTTGTAGCCAGAGTATTTGCCCTAAATATTTTGAGACACTACTTGTAGGTGTTCATGTTGATGTGTTCAAATACCATAAGAGCCTCCAATATGTGTTCTCCCAGAAGGAGTTGAATCTTCGTCAGAGGAGATGGCTTGAATTCCTCAAAGACTATGACATGAATGTGCTCTAACATACGGGTAAGGCCAATGTAGTGGCTGACGCTCTTAGCAAACTATCCATGGGTAGTGTAGCACATGTTGAGGAGGAGAAGAAAAAATTGGCTAAAGATGTTCACCGGCTTGCTCGCTTAGGAGTTTGCCTGACGGACACGTCAGATGGTGGTGTGAAAGTTCAGAATGGACCAGAATCTTCATTGGTAACAGAGGTTAAGGAAAAACAGGATAGCGATCCTATACTACTTCAGTTGAAAGGAGCAGTACATCAGAAAAAAGTTGAGGTTTTCTCCCAAGGGGCAGATGGTATACTTCGTTACCAGGGTCGCTTATATGTTCCAAATGTGAGTGAGTTGAGGCAGTAGATCCTGACAGAAGCCCATAATTCCAGACATTCTATTCATCCGGGTACCACTATGATATACAGTGATCTACGGGAAGTCTATTTATGGCACGACATAGAGAGACACATCACAGATTTTGTGGCTAAGTGTCCAAACTATCAACATGTTAAGGTAGAACATTAGAAACCAGGAGGTATGACTCAAGATTTTAACATTCCTAGATGGAAGTGGAAAGTGATAAACATGGACTTCATTGTAGGTTTACCTCATACTCGCAGACAACATGACTCCATTTGGGTGATAGTGAAAAGAGTCACTAAGTCCGCTCACTCCTTGCCTGTCAAGACTACAGATTCAACGAAGGACTACACCAAACTCTACATCGATGAGATAGTCAGGTTACATGGGGTTCCCTTGTCTATCATCTCAGATAGAGGTCCTTAATTTACCTCTCATTTCTGAATTTTTTTCAGAAAGGTCTTGGTACTCAGGTAATCTTAGTACAGCATTTCATCCGTAGACTGATGGTTAAGAAGAGCATACCATTCCTCCCACAAAGTGAGAAAATCATTTGGTAGTTCGGCTAACCACCTAGTAGCTTCCCCCGTTAAGGAGAATGGAAATATCCTTAGCCGAAAAGATTCTTGTGAGATGTTCTTAAAGATGAACCACCCACAAACATCCATAAAATTTTGGAGATGTTCATGGGGGTCTTCATGAGCAAGGCCCCCAAACATTCCTCGCATTTAAAGCAATTGGAGCATGGTGTCGGTCACATGGAACATTAATCGTAGGAGGTAACCGAATTACCCTGGTGCTTTCAATAACATTCACATGCATGTCATTCATGTCACCCATGTTATCATTCTGCAGATATTGACTAGCATTGTCACTTTCATTTTTCACTGATGGTTCTACCTCCAAATGAGCAAAACAACAACACCAAACAAAGAACAATCTACTACAACTAAACATGTTCACAAACTGAATTCTTAGCTATCACTCCCCAAAAACAACGATATTCTTGATAACGCTGAAACTACTCTCAAAAACAATAAGAAGAGTAAGTTATCGTTAGTAATAAATATACCCAATAAGAGAGCCAGGGTCGAATCAAACAAGGATTGATATAGTGCAGGGAATTCACTTTGGAAATTAAGAATGCAAACTAATTTATTATAGAAATTAGATGAAGTGGTTGGATGATTCCACCAAATTTGTGAAAAGGGTTTTTGGTATCAATTATCACAAGTAAACTAAAATCAGAGATTCAAACAAGTTAAAGATGATACAAGGGTGGGGAATTGGTATAGATTTCAAATAGGGGTACATGTGTCTGCTCAATAATGCTAATCAACCATGGATAAGCAGGGTAATCTTCCATGATACTAATCTTCTTTCGATCTCACAACATCATATCATAAAATCTCCTTTCCATCTTATCTATGTGAATCACAAATCAACCTAACACCTTACTAGAATCTCTCTTTCGAGAAGATTTGACAACTAGAATCAAACCACAATTTCTCTTTCAAGCAAACTATAGAAATTAATCCTAAATTTGAAGCATCATGCTATTTACCAACATTATTTAATCTTTTCAAGCATCAATCAACGATAGACAAGGATTAAGTTGACAACCTTAACCAATATATTAACCCATTCTAAATAACTCAAATCCAAGGAAGAACACCAATATAACAGAAGAAGACAAAAGATCCACTAGATTAAATCAATAGTCAGCCCTATAATCACACCCCTAAAATTGTGGTTTTATCCAAGTATCATAAAAGGAAAATAAAGTATACTCATTATGTTTTCAGCCATTGGAGAATTGAAATTAAGCAATAATCTCCAACACCTACTTTGATTTGAACCCTCAAATGTCAATTACAAGGTTGTTCAAAAACGCAAAACTAAGAATATTTCTCAAATCTCATTAAAGTATGATTTCTCAAACTGTATACAAAAACTGAACTATAAAACTCATCTAAAAACTCATACATTTTCTCCCTCTTTTGTCCTATTTATAGTTTCCCCAAAATGTGCCCAAAACTCCATGTTTGACCCTATCAGCAACATTTGTTGGGCTCGCTATTATGATTCGGTGGATCACCGATTGCCTTTTAGCTCGCCATTCTTTTGCTTTAGGTTTCAGGTGTTTGAACCTTAGTTGGTGATTCTCTGATTACCACTTTGTTAACCTTTTCAACTTTTATTTTTACACAGGATTCTGTCACCTTCGGCGATGGACTTTTAGTTTGCCCATTCAGCTTCGACAAATCATCATTTTATCTTTTGTCCACTGAAGTGCCTTGAATATTTTCAATTGTAAACACTGTCAATTTGGGTCAGGTCAGGCCACTTGGGCGATCCGCCCTTTTGTTTAGACGACTATCAGTTGGGAGTTTGTACTCCTTTCAATATTTTTGTGCTATTTTTCATGTATTGATCCTTTCCTTGTCCTTTAGCCTTCATTGTTGCATAACATAAAAATATCATAAGAATAGGACATAATAAGGCATTGAGGACAGTCATTGTTGAACTAAAAAGGCCTCAAATGAGTGGAAATCTACCACTCATCATTAGACAAGACGGGTCGTGCAAACTTCTAAGAGTCATATAACCTATCCATAGAAAAGTCCTGAGAAATATTGAAGTAGGTTTCTTCCATGAGAGGAGTCTACGAGCCGTTGCTTGACCTACGAGCTGTTGATCACGAATCGTAGAAGCGACTGCCGAGTTCTAATTTTCATATGTTTTGATTCTAATTAGGATTAGATGTCTATAAATAGTCGTTTTTATTTACTTCTGATATTAGACAATTGATAATTTGGAGTTTTATTTTTGATAATTAATTTGTAAAACACTTTAATTTTTAAATCGTTGGTATATATTGCATCTTTTGTTCATCAACTCAAGATTTCTGAATTCAACTACTGTAATTGTAAGTTCATGATTTGTCTTAACTCAAATAATATGAATTGTGATTACCTAAGCATGAGTAACTAAATCCATAACTAGGATTGTGGGAATCATAAGAAATTAACAAAGTAGACCTAATAATTAGTAATTCTCTAATAATGTTTTTGCATATATTATTTTTCTCTTCGCTTTGATTGCTTTTTAACGAATACATACATTAGGACTCGCCTTAATCCTACTTGCCTAACAAAGGGGGTAGCAAATGAGAAAAGAGATTATACAATGGAGATTTGAGGCTACCAACCCTCATCTAATAGCTTGAACATACCAGTTATAGCTACTCTGGGTCAAGAATAAGGGTTAGTAAAGCACACACCCATAGAACGACCAAAGTTGCATGGTGAAATTCACTTATCTGTGAAACCAGCCACTTAGAAGATACCTAACTTACCGACTTTGCATGCTAGACACTAGACAAGGTTACTCCTATAAGGTTCACTGCGTTAAGGACTTGTAGGGAACACATATACCTTAGTTTTATCTTCTATTTAATCTACAAACATTCAATCCTTCTTACTTGGTTACTTGTTACTGAAATCACTAAATCAACATTTTGTTTCACAAACCCCACCTCCTTTACAAAAATAACTCGACCAAAAGTACAACTAACAAATAATAAAGTTAAGTCTAGACCTCATTGTTCGTAGGATTGACCCTATCCTCTGTTAGTTTCTTTATTTGAACAACGAACACTTATAAATCTTGTGGGAGGCGTAACTTTAAAGTATCAATGTCTAAATATGTCTAAATGGGTTGAAGTTGTTTCGGTTTCAAAAAATGAAGAAAAGCATGTCATTAAGTTCCTTAAAAGAAACATCTTCTTCAGATTTGGTACACCAAGGACAATTATGAGCGATGGAGGTTCTCACTTTTTAATATGTTGTTCAAGGTCTTTCTTGAGAAGAATGGTGTTCTACTTAGCGTTGAAAATCCTTATCATCCACAGTCTAGTGGGTAGGTTGATGTTTCAAACAGAGAAATCAAGCAAATCTGGGCAAAGACTGTGAATACGAACACAATGGAATGGTCAAGAAAGTTTGATGATGCTTTATGGGCATATCTAACTTCATTCACGACTCATGTAAGTATGTCTCCTTACCAACTTTTGTTTGGGAACTCTTGTCATTTACCGTAGCGATAGGGCGCAAAGCCATGTGGGCACTTAAGAAGATTAATATAGATTGGGGTGCTGCATCAAATCAGAGGTTCAATGAGATTAGGGATGGCAGAATGGGTAATTTATATGGGTACGCATTCAAATTATTCATATTAAATGAGTTGAGTACCCAACTCATTTAAAATGGATAAAAAAGAGTCAAATTCATATTACCCATTTAAAAGTGGGTAGTTAAATGGGTAAAAGTGGGTAAAAGAGACTCATTTATAAAAGAAATAAATGTGACATTAATATTTTTTTTAGGTGTAGGTGGTCGTAGTATGGATGGGTGGGATAAGCAAAAAAAATTGAATTCTTTTTTAAAAAAGAATTTTTTTGGAAAGGGGTTGGGTGGGTGGGTGGGGGGCTGAAAAGAGGTGGGGTAGTGGTGGTGGGGTTGATCAAAGTAGTAAAAAATAATTTAATTTATTTTTAAAAAAATTAAATCTTTTTTTTGAAGAGTTGGGTTAGTGGTTGGGTGGGAGGGGAGGGGGGGTCGGAGTAGTAAAAAAAATAAATTTTAGAGGCGTTGGAGTTGGGGATGGGGGTGGGAGGGGGGCAGGTTAAATTTTAAAAACCTTAAGTATTTTTTTGTGGGGGTGGGGGCGGGGGGGGGGGGGGTGAGGGGTGAAGAGTGGGCTAAGAGATTTTGCTTTTGAAGCTATTAGCATGATCCCTGTGATAATATGTGTAAATATGGATACCCATATTATCCATTGGGTAACTCTTTTTTACCAATTTAAAATATGAGTCGAGTCGAGTATTTGCCAATCTTTATTTAACTCATTTTCGAACGACTCATATTCGACTCGACCCGCCCCTTTTCCACTCCTAAATGAGATAAACTAACTTGATGAGTTTCTCTAGGAAGCATATGAAAGTTCATACTTATACAAAGAAAGAATGAAGATATACCATGATCGAAAGATTGAAAATCAAGAATTCACACTAGGAGATTTGGTCCTTCTCTTCCATTCAAGGTGACAATTGTTTCTTGGTGAACTCAAATCTTAATGGATGCGACCATTTCGAGTTGTTATAGTGTTCTAATATGGAGCGATTGAATTGTAGAAGGATGAGGGAACAAGGTTGAAAGTGAATGGGAAAAGGATAAAGCACTATATGGGAAATGCAGAAGAAGTCAATGTGATTCAAGGTTGGGTTCTTGATGAAGTCTAAGTAATCAAGGAACTTATGTTGTGCCACGACGTTAAATCAAGTGCTGCTTGGGAGGCAACCCAAGATGTTTAGTTGGGTTTCTTTTTGCATTTTCTCTTTTTAGTTTTAGCTTTTAGGCTATAATAGGCTAACATAAGGTTCGTGTCAATATAATGTATAGAAAAACAAAACGAAAGGCCTAATAGTTATTACATGTGCAGTATCAAAAGAAAAATCTGGAAAAATATAAAAAACAGAAGTGTCCTACAGGTCATAGAAAGTTCTACAGACCATAGGCCCCGTTCGTAAATCCTTGGATAAGTAAAAATAATTAAGAATATGGTTTACGGGTCCCACCTACAAGTCGTAGTTCATTCAATGAACCATAGATTGTGGCCGTAGAAACCTATGTCTCAGTACAACTTTTGCTTTAGGTCTACGAGTGCATAGTACGAACCATAGCTATTTCTACGGTCCATAGTCTGTACTTGTACACTCCAGGTATGTTTCTCAAATTTTCCAAGTGTTGAGACCACCTATGAATACCTTTTACAAATTTTAGCAAGTCCTACGGTCCATAAATGAGCTTTCGTAAAGGCCCAGTAAGTTTAAATAAAACAGGCATGACCCGCGACCCTTTGAAATAAAAGAAATCGAACTCTAATTTTTCCCATTTTCTTTTGATCAAACATCTTTGATGAGTCTGAGATTCCGACTACTTTAGGGCTTTGTTTTCATAGTTTTATTGTCCTCAATGCATAATTTATGCTCTAAACTGATCTTTTAAATGCTAATGTGCAGATCAAAAGGCAAAGAGCAAGGCAAGGATATCAATGGATAAAAGAAAGAAGAAAAGTAAAACTGAAGACCGCCAAAGACACTTGGTGGCTCGCCGAGTAGCCCCTTCGCTTGCCTAAAACCACAGTGTGTAAACCTTTGAAAAAGAGAAATTGGGACAGGTAACACACCTTTCAGCGAATCGCCAGATGGTTTGGCGAAGGAGGATCAGATCGCCTAATATTACAGAATGGTTGGTAAAGGCACAAGGAAAATGACGATTAGTAAGGACAAAATGGCGCATCGTCGATCAGGTTGGCGATCCCGACCTCGATCACCCAAGTTTACAGCACATAAATGGTGATAATGCAAGATATAAAGGCGATGAAAATGAAAATTTGGCGTGTCGTCGACTGACTCAGTGACACTCGACTTATACCGCTGAACGACCCCAGAGGCCAAATTATGAGAAAGTATAAATGGATTTTTAAGAAAATATCAGAGCATCCTATCATTGTGTAAACTCATAGTTTGAACGAAAACATTGTTCATGCTTAGTTTTTGAAGAGTTTTTTGAGTAATTATTAAATTGGGTATTTGAATTGAAGATACATTGAGTTATTATAAGGATTTGGAGATTAATACCCAGCTATGGAGAATGTAATCAGTATTGATTTCTTACTTTTTATGATGTGTAGCTAAAACCCCCATTCTTGGGGGTGTACTATGTGACTAATTTTCTAATTTAGTTTGTGGGTGTTAGGGATTATTGATTTTATTGATGTTTTGAAGTGGGTTTGATTTATAGCTGAGGTTCAATTCATGAATTGGAATGTTGATTTAAATTCTAATTTAGTATTTTATGCTTGCTTGAGAGAGAGGTGTAAAGTCAAGGTTATAAATCAGCATTTGTAGTGATTGGGTTGTTGTGGGTTCAGCTCGAGAGAGTGAATTCTAAGCTCAATTCTACCTATCTAGCTCGAGAGAGTAGATAAAGTGAGGTATTGGGATGTTTATAGTGTTAAGCTTGTCGAGGTTCGAGAGAACTCACTTAAATCGTAATAGTTGTTCGAGAGAAAGATATTGCATCTAAAGTCTTGCCTAGCCGCTAAGATTTAGCAACTTTTAGTAATTAGCGATCACCCATTTAGCGAAATTGACAATTATTCGGTCCCACCGTCATGTACCCCTTAATTCCTTGATTACTCCCTTGTTGTTCGTAATTGCTTTAGTTGCTAGTTGACATACCTTTTCCCCCATCTGACATTCGTGTCACCCCTTTTACTTATCTAATTAAATTCGATAATTTCTATTCCTATAACCGATTAGACCACTTTTATAACTTCATAGTTGAATTCGAACTTGTACCGCTCCCTGTGGGTTTGACCCCAACTCAATTGTTGGATTTATACTAGATTATGATCGTCTACACCTAGTATGGGATGAGGTGTAGTTGAGTGTTAATCAAAATGGCGCTGCTGCCGGGAAATGGTGTTTAGAATTCTCTTATTGAAGTTTGAATTGTGATCTTCTTGTGTTGTAGTTGAATCGACTGACCTTGTGTTGTGAGCTATTTGTGATCAGGTGACAAGATGAGTGCAAATAGAAGCACCGTGAACCAAATTGTTCACCAAGATGATGTTGGTGACTTCAATCATGCAAAAGAAACTCAATTGGGGAGCGTAGGTGTTGTTCGCTTACCTCCGGTTGTGGTTCATGCTGCATTCCATGTGACAAACACGATGCTGCAACTCTTGCAAGCTAAGGGCATATTTGGAGGGATGGATCATGAGAACCCCCATGACCATATTCAGAACTTTGTAGATATATGTAGTCTGTTCTTGCTCAAGAATATTTCACAAGAATCAGTTCGGTTCTGGTTGTTCCCTTTCTCCTTGATGGGGGAGGCAACCAAGTGGTTAGAAGTCTTAACAAGGGAATTCATTACGTCATAGGAAAAGCTTACCAAGGAATTCTACATAAGATTATTTCCACCCTAAAAAATGGTGAAATTACGTGACAACATCAAGAACTTCAAGCGCGTAGAGGGGTAACTGATTCATGAAACTTGGCGGAGTTTCAGAAGTTGCTACTACAGTGTCCTACTCATGGGCTTCCGGGTTATGTGATACTTCAATATTTTTTATCAGAGTTTAAACTCAGTGAACGAAGGAGTAGCTGACCAGCTGGCCCGAAGAGGGATAATGTTACAACCATTTAAGGGTAGCCTCGTCCCTTATTGATGAAATGACAAAGAGAAATTGGGTGTGGTATACTAAAAAGGATCAAATGTCTCCCTTAAATTTTAGGAGGACAAAGGAGCAACTTGATAAGGAGAAAGAGCGGGATGAGAACATTAGCAAAATGATGTCAAAAATGGAGTTGTTGAGAAAACAAGTGCTAGCAAGCCTTGGTGAACACAAAGATGTAAAGAGAGTGTTTAGACTTGAGGAGGGTTCTCAACCGAGCTATTTAACGTTGGGTGGGAATCAAGGTTGGAACTCACATAATGAAGAAGATCAGAGGCGATACAATCAAGATTTGACTGAATAAAATGACCCTTGGAAGAGAGAAGATGGTCACGAAGAGTACCACATGCAATCAAGTAACAACCCATGATCTAAGGGTAGTTCAGGCAACCTACTAGTGGATGAAGTATTGTCACGTATCCTAGAGAAGGTTGAAGGATCTGATGACATGCTTAAGGAGATGAAAGTTGATTTCTCATCATTGAATAAGAGGCTAAATTCTCACACGGATGCAATCAAGCAACTTGAAGGTCAAATGAGCCAACTTTCAACAACATTAGAACCAAAACTATTTGAAACGAGTGAAGATGAGTGTGCAACAAGTTAGAGGGCTGATAATGACAAAGATTTGGCAGTGCTGACTAGAAGTGGGAAGATAGAAGTCGGTAATGTGAAGGTTAATGATGAGACAAAAACTTATGAAGAAGAAAAAGGCATCGTTGAGGAAGAGAGGTCAGTTCAAGCACTGGAAAATGATATGCTCAAAAGGGAGGAAGAGAGTCCAAAGCAAAGTACCGAAGAGTTGCAAAAATCTAAAAAAGGGCTACATCATCTCCAAAACTAGTGCAACCTCTTCCCAAAATAAATCCCCCATTCCCTCCAAGTTTCAAAAAGAGAAATGAAGATGAAAAGTTTAAGAAATTCCTATCCGTATTCAAGGCACTTTCTGTAAATCTTCCCTTAGTAGAAGCATTATTGGAGATGTCGGGATATGCAAAATTCATGAAGGAGCTGATCACTAAGAAGAGAAGCATGGACTTTGAAATAATTGAATTTTCTCATAACTATAGTGCCATTATGACTAGCGATGTGATTACAAAGAAAGAGGATCCGGGGGCATTCACTATCCCATGTACTATTGGTATGCTTTAGTTTTCCAAAGCTTTATGTGATTTGGGGGCAAGTATAAACCTGATGCCCTATGCAATCTTCAAACAACTTGGGCTGGGTGAACTGAAATCCGCAACAATGTGGCTTCTTATGGCGGACCAATCGATCAAACCCCCCGTTGGGATACTTTATGACATATTGGTGAAGCTTGATTGATTTATCTTTCCGGCTGATTTTGTTATTCTAGATTGTGAAATTGATGTTGAAGTTCCAATTATTTTAGGTAGCCCATTTTTGGAAATCGGAAGACCTCTAGTTGATATAAAAGTGGTGAGTTAAAGTTCCGGGTAAATGAAGAGGAGGTCACCTTCAATGTGTGAAAATCAATGAAGCAACCTAGTGACATCCATGTAGTTTCAGCAATTGATGTGATTGATGAAGTAGTGGCTGGTGTGAGTGAAATGATTTGTATGGGTGAACCTCTTGAGGTTTTTCTTTCGAATTATAATGAGTACAAAATTCAAGGGTATGATGAAGTGGTAGCTTCTCAATCGAGACTAGGTGAGTACTCAAGATACCCAACTGAAGCTATACATTGATATAAAGAATCGAGAGAGTCCTCCCGCTAAGATATCCACGGAGGAACCTCCAAAGCTTGAGTTGAAAGTGCTGCCTGCTCATCATCGGTATGCATTCTTGGGGGCAAATAATACCTTGCCCATTATCATTGCAACAGACTTTCTTGAGTGGCAAGTGAAATTGCTTCTTGAAGTGTTGAAATGGTACATCTAGGCAAAAGGAAGGACAATCGATGATATTGTAGGTATTCCACCCAGAATTTGCACTCACAAAATCCAATTGGATAGTGAATAGAAACCAAGTGTTGAGTATCAAAGAAGAATAAACCCACCTATGTAATAGGTGGTGAAGAAAGAGATCATTAAATCGATAGACGCAGGTGTGGTGTACCCTATTGAGGATAGCAAATGGGTAAGTACCGTACAATGTGTGCCCAAGAAAGGAGGCATCAGGGTCGTCCCGAATGAGAAAGGAGAACTTATACCTATGAGACCAGTCACCAGATGGAGAGAATGCATGTAATACCGGAAGCTAAATTCTTGGACCGAGAAAGATCATTTTCCAATGTAGTTTATGGATCAAATGCTCGACAGACTTGCGGGGCGTGGATCGTACTGTTTCTTGGATGGCTACTCCGGGTAAAACCAAATCTTTATTGCACCGGAAGACCAAGAGAAAACCACTTTCACATGTCCCTATGGGACTTTTACCTTCAAGACAATGCCGTTTGGATTGTGTAATGCTCCGACGATATTCAAACGGTGCATGCTTTCTATTTTCGCTTACATGGTGGAAGACTCAATGGAAGTCTTCATGGATGATTTCTTGGTTGTAGGTGATTCATTTGAAATATGTTTCGCTCATCTTCGGAAGGTCGTTCATAGGTGTGTAGAAACCAACTTAGTCCTTAATTGGGAAAAACACCAATTCATGGTCAAGAATTGCATAGTCCTAGGTCACAAGGTGTCACAGAAGGGATTGGTGGTAGACAAAGCAAAGATCAAGGTTATTGAGAAGTTTCCACCACCTATCTATATAAAAGGTATTCAGAGTTTTTTGGGTCATGTTGGGTTCTATCGAAGATTCATCAAAGATTTTTCAAAAATTGCACACACATTGTGCAAGCTAATGGAGAAAGAGGCGAAGTTTCTTTTTGATGATGGTTGCTCAAAAGATTTTAAGTGTTTGATAGAAAAAACTAATCTCTACCCCGGTGATCATTAGCCCGGATTGGTCTGAACCATTTGAGGTGATGTGTGATGCAAGTGGTACCGCTCTAGGAGGCGTGTTAGGGAAAAAGCGTAATGAAATCTTTCATCCAATTTATTACGCCAGTAAGTTGCAAAATGGAGCACAACACAACTACACCGTCAATGAACAAGAACGACTTGTTGTAGTATATGTGTTTTAAAACTTCAGGGCATATTTGTTGGGCACTAAAGTGATAGTTCATACTGATCATGCAGCTTTGTGGTACTTAATGGCAAATAAATATGCTAAGCCGAGGTTGATTAGGTGGGTCTTGTTGTTGCAAGAGTTTGATTTTGAAGTAAAGGATCAAAAGGGGTGTGAAAATCAAGTGGCAGATCATTTGTCACGGTTAGAAACCAATATGACCGACTCTAAAGAAAGGGACATTGTGGCTGAATTCCAAGATGAAACAGTGATGAGGATAACCCAAAGCAACACCGCTTGGTATGTTGATCTTGCTAACCATGTGATGTGTGGAATTATGCCTGAGAATCTGAACTCCTACCAGCGGAAGCGGTTCTTGTTTGATGTAAAGAATTACTTTTGGGATGAACCATATCTGTTTAGAGAATGTGTAGACCATATCAATCGTCGATGCATACCGAAAGAATAAGTCAATTACATTCTTAATTTGTGTCACACCTCAACTGTTGGTGGACATCACAGTGGGGTGCGAACAACAACAAAAGTGCTTCAAAGTGGCTAGTACTGGCCATCTCTATACCGAGACGCACATGAGTTTGTGAAATATTGCATTCCTTGCCAAAATAAAGAAGGGTTATCAAGAAAGCTTGAATTACCTCTCAACCCTATCTTAGAAGTGGAGTTGTTTGATGTTTGGGGTATAGATTTCATGGGTTCGTTTGTGAGTTCTTTTGGCAACAAGTATATTTTGGTGGCGGTTGATTACGTTTCAAAATGGGTGGAAGTTCTAGCATTACCCAACAATGAGGGCAAGAGTGTGGTGCAATTCTTAAAACGATATATTTTTGCACGATTTGGCACCCGCGTGCTATCATCAATGATGGAGGATCTCATTTTTATAATCGGGTATTTGCCTCATTGTTGAGCAAATTTGGGATAAAGCACAAAGTGGCCACACCATACAATCCACAAACAAGCAGCCAAGTGGAAGTTTCAAATCAAGAAATTAAAGGTATTTTGGCCAAAATGGTGAATGCAAATCGGATGTATTGCTCTCGAAAATTGGATGATGCTCTATGGGCATATCGTATTATATTCAAAATGCTGATTGGTATGTCACCATACCAGTTAGTGTTTGGAAAGTCATGTCACATGTCAATTGAGATTGAGCATAAGGCTCTCTGGGCTTTGAAGACACTAAATATGAACTTGGAGAAGCCTGCGAAAGGGAGAGTGAATCAGCTTCATGAGTTGGAGGAATTTCGGTTGAGAGCATATGAAAGTTCAGCCCTGTAGAAGGAGAAGACGAAGAGTAGCATGACACCAAAATCCTTCAACGCGAATTCCGAGTCAGTGTTTTTGTGTTGCTCTACAATTCTCGGTTTAGACTTTCTCCCGATAAAATTAAGTCGAAATGGTATGGTCCATTCAAGGTAACCCGAGTATTCACAAATGGGGCAATTAAAATTTAAGGTAAAGAGGGTCAAACTTTCAAGGTGAATGGGCAGCATCTGAAACTCTAATTTGGAGAATTTCATGCAATTTCGGTAATCAAAGTGGTGTATTTGGAAGATGCTTGAAAGCATTTCCACATCGTGCCAGGACGTAAAATGAGGGGCTTCTTGGGAGGCAACCCAAGCTTTAGTTGTTTTTGAATAATGTGTGCTGAATGTGCGGGTATAGGTGATTTTGCGAAGGCCTGGCCATTTTGGCGAGCCGTCGAGTGGAACGGCGGTCGCGATTTGGCTCGCCTTTTTCGCATAAAGGGAGGGTTGTTGTTCTAGAATATTTGGCGAAGCAGCCAAGCCACTCGGTGATGCGCTGAAGAGGTTCGGTGAGCCTGACTTCCACCGCCCCTTGACAACTCCTGAAGGGCCGGTTTTCTGTAAGGTTTGGCGACAATTTTAGCATATTTGGCGATGCACCGATGCTGTTCGGCGAGCCTGATTTCAATCGCCTTCTGGTCCAAACTAGAGAGCCAGTGTTCCGGATATTTTGGCGAGCTGCATAAATTGAGGCGATGCGCTGAATTGTTCTACACTCTCCACAGCAATTCGCCGACTGGCCACATAGTGAAGAATCTTCCTGACCTTGTTCTTTTCATTCAGTGCTATTGTCTTTCTAATTCTGTCTTTATTTCGTGTTCTTTTTCTTTCTATATTGAGGACAATGAAGGATGTTTTTGGTGGGGAGTGGACTTGTTCTGAATACCACCTCTTGATGTGTTTGAATGCGGCTGTTCTTTTGGTATTTCGAGTGTTGGTTGTGATCAATATGAATGACTTGAATAGTGCGCTTAATTTAACGACATGAGTATGCGGCTACAATGAGGCAAATTGAGTTACATATGTCATATGTGAACTCCTAGCTTCTCTTTGTGACTAGTCGGTTTTTGAGTTGATCTCTTGTGATAATCGTTGCACGATAGCTGAAAATTGTGGAGTCTTGTTTGATGATTGTATCGAATGCCATGTGTGGTGAGGTTGTCTTGAACTAAGTCCTTGATGATACCTAGAACTTGTCCTGTTAGTCCAATTGATTGATTGAAGCGAGCGATTGAAATGATCTTAGGCACAATTTATGAAGAGTGCACCAAAAATTGATGTTATACCTCTTTTTGGCCATCTTGTAAGAGTGTGAACCTAGCTTGGCACCCTTTGAGCCTATCCTTTTCCTTGGAAGAAACTTGAACAACTTTGACCTCTTTGTCCCATCACCTATAACCTTCATGAAGTATTGGTTCGTTTGAATAGTCAACTTTGGCAAAAAGTCTAGGTTGGGGGTGTGGTGAAAAAGGAGGAAAGTCAAGAAGTGTGAAAAATCCTTCTTTGATGGATTAATTTGAAAAAGATGGAACCCCTCCATAAAAAGAAGAGAGAAACAAGAGAAAAAGGTGAAAATGGAAAAAGACTGAAAAAGAGGAAAGTTTGTGAAATAAAGTGTGTGAAAGGAGTAAAAGAAATGGGGTATCCAATGAGTTAAGCTTAAATGAATAATAGGGTGGATTGTGAACATGTTAGAATGTGAAAGAGAAGGAGAAAAAGTGATTTGCAGGCCATACTTCATGAAGGTAGAATCCACTAAGCCAAAATGATCATACCTTTACACTCAGCCCCGTTACAAGCCTTGAAAAGACCTTTTTGATCTTGAGTGAGCTGAAAAGAATGTTGATTGACAAATAAGGGCAAGCCTATGGGTAGAATCATGCATGTGTTCATCTTTGGGAGTGTGAGACTTGTATTTGATTCTGAGATTATAAATTGTTTAAAAATCTTGTGTGAGCATGGAATCATTCTTGGTGTGAGGGAATTTGAATGCTTTTGTTGAGCTTGAACTTGCATTTGAGGCAAGCACTGTGAGATTGAGTCTATTTGATAATGGTTAATCACAATTTGAAACTTAGAGTGCACAATTGAACATTGTATGTTTAGTTTTAACCTCTTGTGTGCATTTGTGTGGAGTCTTGAGTAGCAGTGTGTGTAGACATCCTTGTTGAACTGATTGATCTTGAGTATTAGTTGAGGACAAACAAAACTGTAAGTTGGGGGTGTTGATGAATCTGAGATTTCGGTTCCTTTAAAGCTTTATTTTCATAGTTTTATTGTCCTCAATGCCTAATTTATGCTCTAAACTGATGTATTAATTGCTAATGTGCAAATCAAAAGGAAAAAGACCAAGGGAAGGATATCAATGGACAAAAGAAAGAAGAAAAATAAAACTAAAGACCGCCGAAGACACTTGGCGACTCGCCGAATAGTCCCATCGCTCGCCTAAAACCACAGTGTGCCAACCTTTGAAGAAGAGAAATTGGGCGAGATAACACACCTTTCTGCGAACCGCCGAATTGTTTGGCGAAGGAGGCTCAGATTGCCTAATATTACAGAATGGTAGGTAAAGCCACAAGCAAAACGGCGATTAGCAAGGACAAAATGGCGCATCACCGATCAGTTCAGCGATCCCGACCTCGACCGCTCAAGTTTACAGAACTTAAATGGTGATAATGCAAGAAACAAAGGCGATGAAAAGGAGCGTTTGGCGTGTCGCCGATTGACTTGGCGACACTTGACTTATACCGCCAAACGACCCTAGAGGCCAAATTCTAAGAAAGTATAAATGGATTTTTATGAAAAGATCAGAGCATCCTATCGTTGTGTAAACTCATAGTTTGAATGAAAACATTGTTCTTGCTTAGTTTTTGAAGCGTTTTTCAAGTAATTTTTTAATTGGATTTTGGAATTGAAGCTACATTGAATCATTGTAAGGATTTGGAGATTAATACCCAGCTATGGAGAATGTAATCGGTATTGATTTCTTACATTTTATGATTTGTAGCTAAAACCCCCATACTTGGGAGTGTGACCATGTGACTAATTATCTAATTTAGTTTGTGGGTGTTAGGGATTTAATTTTATTGCTGTTTTGAAGTGGGTTTTATTTATAGTTGAGGTTCAATTCATGAATTGGAATATTGATTTCAATTCTAATTTAGTATTTTATGCTTGCTTGAGAGAGAGGTGTAAAGTCAAGGTTATAAATCAACATTTGTAGTGATTGGATTGTTGTGGGTTCAGCTCGAGAGAGTGAATTCTAAGCTCAATTATGACTATCTAGCTCGAGAGAGTAGATAAAGTGAGGTATTGGGATGTTTATAGTGTTAAGCTTGTCGAGGTTCGAGAGAACTCGCTTGAATCGTAATAGTTGTTCGAGAGAAAGCTATTGCATCTAAAGTCTAGCCTACCCGCTAAGATTTAGCAACCTTTAGTAATTATCGATCACCCATTTAGCGAAATTGACAATTATTCGGTCACACCCTCAAGTACCCCTTAATTACTTGATTACTCCCCTGTTGTTCGTAATTTCTTTAGTTACTAGTTCACATACCTTTTCCCCCTTCTGACATTCGTGTCACCCTTTTTACTTATCTAATTGAATTCGATAATTTCTATTCCTATAATCGATTACACCACTTTTATAACTTCATAGTTGAATTCGAACTTGTACCGCTCCCTTTGGGTTCGACCCCAACTAAATTGTTAGGTTTATACTAGATTACGATCGTCTAGACCTAGTATGGGATGAGGTGTTGTTGAGCGTTAATCCCCTATGGGGGCACAAATGTAAGGGATACGGAGATTGCTACTAGAAAACCCGACCTCAACACGGAAAGCGCTTTCATCTCAATATCTTCTCGGTGCTAAGCATAATACTCATGGAGTAGTTATAAATCTTGAATTGTCTCATGATCCATGGAAACGCACAACTAAGTAACCAATCCAAGATAAATTCATATTATCATCCATGGAAAGGTGCAATTAAGCAACCAATCCAAGTCAGAGACATCATAGGATAGCTCCTTAGACCATGCGTGCGAAAACCTTTCATCGTCCATGATCGTTTCATAATAGCTTTTAAGTAAGGCCCACGTTCATTCACTTCATACTAGAGATACCCTACTAATACTATTTGAAATAGTTTTGAAATCGTGGCATATAATCATTGATGGCATAACCAGCTACCATACTAATCAAGACCTAATTTAGGAAAATTGCCCGAAAAGCATTGAGGAAAAATTTAGATGTCATTCATATCATGTGGCCTAGTTTCATAGAACATATAGACAATATCATCTATAAGATTTCTTGAGTGATAAACATAAATTCATGAACATGCATTCTTGTCAATAATTCATAAGCTTCATCATAGTTTAAAAGTCAATGCATCTTAAAATTCATTTACATCTATTTTATAAAGAGAATACATGCATATTTTTATAAATTCATATTTCAAAGCTCAAGACCCACATTATAGAAACATAGCTTAGAAAATATGGGTAGTGCATGGGTTCATGGGAAATCAACTTAAAATCATACAATTACTTCAATTCATGCATAAAAGTTCATAAATCAATCAAATAAATCAACATTGAAAGGAACCCATGACATAGAAGAAAACCCTAACTCAATTGGCGAATTCTAACTTTGTAAATTGGAGAATTTGAAAACTCCATGGAGAAAAGGCTTCCATAGATGAAAACTATCATACCTCGATGTCAAAAGCTTGAAAGCAAATGGAGGATTTGGAGGCTTGATCTTGAAACACTAGCTTTCTTGTTCAACTTCTTCAAGTTTTAGAGAGAGAAATATTTTGGAGAGGAGATTTGATCTTCTTTTAGATTCTTGAGAGAATGGTTCTTAAATTGGGAGAAAAAGCTTATATAGGTCTCTAGATGAAGGAAAAAACGACGTAGTAGAGAATTAAAATAATCTGAAAAGATTTTTAAGACCTTACTTAAAAACTGAAAACAACTCACGCTGGAGATCGCCAAAGGCCACTCGGCGGCTCGCCAAGTGAGACTTTCGCTCGCCGAAAATTACAGTAAGTCGAATCTTTGATGAAGTAAATAAGGTGTTGGGGAGGGCACTTTGGCGACACGCCTAACTGAACGGCGAACTTGACTTAGCTCGCCTAAAGTTCCAAAACACTGGACGCTGAGATCAGGCCAAAATGCGAGGGGGGTTCCACTTGGCGTATCGCCAAGTCACTCGACATTCACTCCCTACTTCGCCGAGTCGGCTAAGGAATGGAATATTTTTCCCTTCTCTGAATCCGAGGTGTTACATTGACGCAGTAAACCTTGTAGTAGTACCCTTCTCTAGTGTCTAACAATCAAAGTCGGTAAGTTAGGTATCTCCTAAGTGGCTGGTCGCCCCAATAAGTGAATTTCACCATGCAACTTTAGTCGGTCTACGGGTGTATGCTTTACTAACCCTTACTCTTTACCCCAGATTAACTATCCCTAGTCTGTTCAAACTGTTAGATTAGGGTTGGTAGCCTCAGTTCTCCGTTGTATAATCTTTTTTCCCATTCTTTACACCCTTGGTCAGGCAAGTAAGAATAAGGCGAGTTCTAATGTATGCATTCGTTAACAAGAAATCAAAGGAAAGAGAAAAACAATACATGCATAAATACTATTCAAGAATTACTGATTATTAGGTATTCTTTGTTAATTTCTCATGGTTCCTACAACTCTATTTGTGGATTTCGCTACTGATGCTTGGGTGATCATAGTTAATATTAATTGAGTAAAGATAAATCATGAACTTTTATTTAGAGTATGTGAATTCAGAATTGTTGAAATGATCAACAAAAGATGTGATATAAACCAACGATTCAAAAATTTAAATGAAAAAGTGTTTCACAAATTAATTCTCAAAATAAAAACTCCAAACTATCAACTGTCTAACGTTGAAAGTATAAAAAAATAACTATTTACAAGCGTCTAATTCTAATTAAAATCAACTAAGAGATTATTGGAAAAGTAGGACTCGACAGTGGCTTTTTATGGTTCGTGATCTACCGCTCATAGGTAAAGCTACGACTTGTAACTCCTCTAGTGAAAGACGGCTTTTTCAATATTTCTCTAGACTTTTCTACGGACAGATTCTATGACCCCGTCCTACCTATTCATCGTCCAAGTACTAGAACTCAACATCTGTGAAGTCTTCTACGACTTGGACCTACGACTCATAGTAGTTTCTACTACTTGTAATCTGATTTTGTGGTTCCATACTTAGCTCGAAAATATCTGGTGTTCCTCTATGGCTCCATCTTACTGCTCGTAGATTGACCCGTAGGACTCCAAAAACAAGATACTTCTTTGAAATCTTCAAGTCCCATTGCCAACATCTATCTTCCTGTAACCATATATAAAACACCATCAAATCTACGAACAAGTTCTTAAAAGGCATGAAAAACCTCAAGTTTAAATCCTTATGAGTATTTTAAATACGAGGTACACCAACACCCTCAACTTATAATCGTTGCTTGTCGTCAAGCGACACTACTAATAGAAAGCCACACAATGAAAAATAAGATCTTGAATTAAAAATGCCGGTTCAACAAAAATTAAAAGATCCTCCAGGAAAAAGAACACATGCAAGAAAACCCCAAGGAAAGATCAAAGTGTCTGGGCTATTCAGTCTTCACTCCAACACTTTTCAGCAGTTCATCCCACCCCACATGAAAGACTGTGCAATCTCCCCAATGAACTAAAAAATATAAAAGAGAGGGTGAAGAAAAACATGTGGCACTAAGTGCTTATGTACTACTAGAGACATATGGGTCCATCGATGTGGACCCTAGTTCCTCTGCATCAATTTGGGAAGCACCATGTGTAGTGCCCCTTGAGCTTGAAGCTCCCAACATTTTTTGCCTAACTCATTCTATTATAGCCTCCTCAAACACAAAGGACTCACGTCGAGCTACCTCGAATGCACACACTCCCTCTTTTTTGCTCTTCCCTCATCCGCATATCCAATGTCAGCATCAGACTGAGTGCACTTTCTAGCTTCATGTGATGTGTCCTCGGTACCAAATAAAGAAAACAAAACATCATCTCCAGCATTCGGGAATGAGGTAGTAGGGGGTGGAGGAGGCGGAGGGGCAGCAACCAGTTCCTCTACACCAGCTAAGAGCTCATCTAATTCAGTCAAAAAACTCTGTAATTCAGCACTCGGAGTGTTTTGGGGTCGGTCTAGCATTCTAAGCTTGAATGCATAAATCCTCTGTTTTGTAGCCTTGTTTTTCTCCTCCATTGCAGTCCGCATCCTTATCTCGGACTCCTCAACTATTGTATGGATCCAAGGCCTAAAATGTTGAAGCAACTGAGCCATCTAGGACTCCAACCTCTGTAATCTACTTGATGGCACTGTGTAGAGACCCAAGGCAGTAGTAGAAGCACGTGGTGTGCTAGTAGATGATGCAGAAGTGGATGTATAGGTGGCCTTTGTCAGCTTAGAAGTGGAAGTTCCCCACTCTAGAAAATTTCAATCTCTAGGCTGCTCGGATGCCAATATCTGATTCATCTTAGGCATGTTGAACTACATATATCATATCGATGTGGTCGGGTTAGACTCATCCCTAATCAAACCAAAATCCAAGATCTTATTCAACTCAACAAGTGGACCAATAAAAGCTATCATAAGTACTCTGGACTCCCAAAAAAATGAAAGATCTAACAAGAAAAGAGTGAGAGTGGTGGTAACCCTAAGAGCCCACTCGTGTATCTTGGCAATTAGGAGGCACACAAAATCAATCTCATACCCAACCATCAAATTTGCCACTATCACTGCCCAATCTAAAGTTAGATGGTTATCCACCATGGTGGGCGATAATCAAGAGAGTACTACAACCCAAAAAAACTTGGCCACAAAATTCAGTGAGGCCTTCTTGATCGGAACTATATCGTGTACCCAATCGTCATCAACTTCTTGCTCCGCTATATACCCTTCTACCCATCACAACAAATCTTCCTTTTGGACCGTGTCCCTCATCACCTTTCGATCTGGAAATATCGTCATCCTATTATTGAAATCAGCCATAAAGGCAGTCTGGCCATGGGCTGGTCCATGTAGGAATCATCAGATGGTTTTCCCAGAAACATCAATTGAGATCTCCGGGATGAAAGTGATCAGTAGTTGGGGCTGCTCTAGGTCCCTGCCCTTTTGTATTTTTTTGTTCTCCAGTGTCGCCACATATGAAGCATTGAACTCCCAAACCATATTTTCATTGTATTTGCCTAGGGGCTCTGTCATCTAGTCGCACCTATTCCACCAAAAGAGAACGTGTATCTTTGGTACTCTATGCAGACTACTAGTCAATACTTGAAGCTCCTTCGTGAGTAGCCGTTTGGGCCTTCTCTTATCTCAGTGGAATGATGCTATCTCATTGATTCCAAACATGCCCTAGATGCACCATCGATTGGGTTGCTCTGATACTTGGATTGGCTCGACATGTATCTTAGGTGATGAGCCATAATCCGACTCCTATCCGGATTGTGCACCAGAGTCTGACCTAGACTAGGAGTCACAATCATCACCTAAATTTTGTTCCCCCATTTAAGATTAGGGAGAAGTTGTTGACTGGGGTGTGGCCATATTGAATGGCGCCGGTACCATCTCCGTTTGCCTTACTTGGTTCCTGGTAGTTTGAGGCTCTCTTCATGAGTCATCTCCAATATTTCAGTTGTATTCCCACCCACTCAGTTCTTCGTTGGATGTTTGGTCGGTGAGCATAGACTTGGTCTTAGGCTAGGGCTTTAGGCCTTGGATTTCCCTTTGGTGGTATAGTACATGAAGACTAACTATTAATAACTTAGAAATAGGGAAAGAAATTAAAGAATCTGAAAATAAATTAAAGAAACCAATAAACAAAATATGTTCAGGTAGTGTACTATTTTTGATCCTACAGTATGAAGCCTATCATAGGATATTAGGCCTAAAATCATGTTTCTAGAGTTGGAACTACTGATTTCTAGTACGGTCCGTCAAAATTTCTATGGACCGTAGGTCAAATTGTAGTTCCTAACTTAGGCTACTTGAATTTGCACATAGGGACTACCAGATAGATCAACTAGCCATAGAAGTTTCTACAAATTGCAGACAAGCTCCGTAGTCCCCAACTGAAATATCCATTTTAAAACCATTTTGTATGAGTCCTATCTACGGTCAATAAAAAGTTCTATGATCCATAGATAATACTCCTATAAGTGGTGCTATGAAATGTTCAGCACTAGATCTTAAAGCTTGTTTACAAAGGGCAACTATGGATCGTAGAAAGCGCTACTATCCATAGAAGACCTTCGTAGCGAACAAATTCCTAGTTCAGTGTTTGTATTTCACAACTCCACTTCAAATTTTATATTAATGACAGCCAAACCAAATACTAAACATGGTTATACATTATTGAAACATTACACTCACAATTAACTATCATTCCTAGGGTTTGAATCACCAAAGCAAACATTTTAACTAAGCATTCAACCCTAAGTTAAGTATTAATTAAACCTAGTATCAATGAAAATGGTAGTAAATGGGTCATGTGAGTTGTCACGACCTAAAGTAGACCCTAGACGTGACATGGTGTATAAGACTCCGAGAGGCCCTGCACAATCCACTTAACATACATAAAAATGATAATAGAATCTAACTAGTTTAAAAGACAGTTTATATCATAAAAGAGTTTGTCAAAAATGAAGCGGAAGTCTACATAGTCTTAAAAGCCATCTATTACAACAAGAGTGATCGGGACGTAACCCGTACATCACATACAATCTCTAACAAAATAGATACAATAAGCAATAAAGGTTCGGTCCATAGAACATGAGGACTCACCAATCTTCAATATCTACTAAGTGATCCCTAGCCATGAAGATGTGGAATAGGGGCGTCGGATCCTACATTAGTGAAACAATGGGGAAGAGCATGCGTTAGTCCAAAAATGTACCAAGTATCATAGCAATGCATAAAACTAATGAAATCTTGCTAAAAGGACTTTTCGTGATATGCAAAGACTGAGTCAAAACATAAGATAAGAGGGTTAAAACATAAATCGTAATCATGATCAATCCAAGAAAAATTATCTTCGAAAACATGTGAAATACTTCATGAAGTAACCTTAGTTCATTATTATTGTGGTAAGTATCCTCAACCGACATAGAGACCATGTGAGCTATAATATGGAATCCAGTGTCTGCCCCACACCGAAAAGGGGTGTCGTAATTGCCAAGGTAGGACCATGAACTTCTAGCTTACGTGGATACACTATATAATGTCTATCTTAAGACCATCATCCTATGGAGTAGATAGGTATGGGATAAGTATTTTGCTACTAGAATCCCGGTCTCTAGCTACAGGATAGCTTCCATCTCAATATCCTCTCAGTGCTAAGCATAAATCCCACGTAATACTTATTAATCTTGAGTTGTCTTATCATTAAGAGACATGAGTAGTCGCAACTTATTTTATCATAGGATAGCTCCTTAGACCATGCGTGAGAAAACCATTCACCATCCATGATCTTTTCATAATAGCTTTAATGCCCATAGTCATTCACTTCATGCTAGAAATACCCTACTAATAATGGAAATAGTTTTGAAATCGTGAGCTATAATCATTGATGGCATATCAAGATATCGTACTAATCAAGACCTAATTAGGAAAATAGCCCGAAAAGAATTGGGGGCAAGTCTACATGTCATCCATATCATGTGGCCAAGCGTCATAAAACATATAGATACCTTCATCTATAAGCTTCCTTGAGTCATAAGCATTACATTCATAAAACATGCATTTTTCAATAAGTCATAATCTTCATCATATTTTGAAAGTCAAAGCATCTTCAAATTTATGTACATCAATTTCATAAAGAGAAGAGATGCATAGCTTCATAAATTCATCTTTCATAGTTCAAAACCCACATTATAACATCATAGCTTACAAAATATGGGTTATGCATGGGTTCATCGGAATTCATCTTAAGAACATGCAACTATATAAATTCATGCATAAAAAGTCATAAAACAATCAATTTGATCAACATTGAAAGAACCCATGACATGGAAGAAAAGGTTAACTTCAATTAAAGATTTATAACTTGTAAATTGGAAAATTTTGGGACCCTATGGAGGAAAGGGCTGCATAGGTGAACACTATCATACCTTGGAGTTTAAGGTCCAAAAGAAATTTGGTGAATTGGAGGCTTGATCTTGAAACCCTAACCTATCTTCTTCTTTTTCCTTTAGAGAGAGAAATATTTTAGAGGAGGAGCTTGATCAACTTTTGGAAATTTAAGAGAATGAATTGAATTTGGGTAATTTGGGAGTTTAAAATCATTATATAGGGCTTTGGGAAGAAGGCAAAACAACGTTTAGAGTACCACGGCCCGTCTAACGGGTCGTGAAGAAACTCTGCTTGATAGGGCTTCACTTTTTTGGGCATAACATTTTACTCCGAGCTTAGAATTAGGAAAACTCTGTGGCGTTTGAAAGAGGACTCAGAGATATTTAATTTGATAGGTCATGGTCCATCTAATTCATTTTGTGTGAAATGATATTATCGTTTGAAGTTGACCCTAAACTCTAAGGCTGATAAGCCCCCTTCACAGATGACTTCACGGTCCGTGTGGGGCTTCACGGGCCGTTTAGATGCCTGTGGTCCTTGACCAGTGACTAGGGGAGAACCCCTTCTGGTTGACCCACTTGACGACCCCTTTGACGGCTAGTCAACCTCACCGCGGGCCGTCTAGGCATCCGTCAAGGTGAAGCCTGCCCAGGCAGGTTCTGAAAACCTACCACTAGCCCATTAATGGACCGTGGTCCCCTTCACAGCCCGTATTGGGCTCTGTGGAGGGTTCCATTGTTCACTTTTGGGCTTGTCACTTGCCCGCTTGACCCCCTTCTAGCCTTTCTCAAATCCGAGGTATTACATGAGTATACTAATCAAGGTGATTGCTTACTAACCCGTGACTTTCTTCTGTTTTGGCAGTGAATTATGGGGCAAAAGCATGGTGGGGAATTTGAGGAACTTAGGGAAACTGAAATGATGGAAGGATTATATTGTGGGGAATTTGAGGGATGAAAATTGTTTGGAGGCGGAGTGAAAGGTTGTAATAGTTGATTTGTTTTCATAGATTTTATTGTCCTCATTGCCTAATTTATTCTCTAAACTAATGTTTTAAATGCTAATGTGCAGATCAAAAGGAAAAAGAGCTAGGCATAAACATCAATGGATAAAAGAAAGAAGAAAAGTAAAACTGAAAACCGCCGAAGACACTTGGCGACTTGCCGAGTAGTCCCTTCGCTGGCCTGAAACCACAGTGTGCCAACCTTTGAAGAAAATAAATTGGGCGAGGTAACACACCTTTCGGCGAACCGGCGAATGGTGTGGCGAAGGAGGCTCAGATTGCCCAATATTACAGAATGGTTGGTAAAGGCACAAGCAAAACGACGATTAGGAGGGACAAAATGGCGAAGCCGATCAGGTCAGCGATTCCGACCTCGATCGCCCAAGTTTACATCACTTAAATGGTGATAATGTAAGATACAAAGGTGATGAAAATGAGCATTTGGCGTGTCAACGACTGACTCGGCGACACTCGACATATACCGCCGAACGACCTAGAGGCCAAATTTTGAGAAAGCATAAATGGATTTTTAAGAAAAGATCAGAGCGTCCTATCGTTGTGTAAACTCATAGTTTGAACGAAAACATTGTTCTTGCTTCATTTTTGAACCGATTTTCGAGTAATTTTTTAATTGGGTTTTTGAATTGAAGCTACATTGAATCATTGTAGGGATTTAGAGATTAATACCCAGCTATGGACAATGTAATCGGTATTGATTTCTTACTTTTTATGATGTGTAGCTAAAACCCCCATTCTTAGGGGTGTGACCATGTGACTAATTGTCTAATTTAGTTTGTGGGTGTTAGGGATTATTGATTTTATTGCGGTTTTGAAGTGGGTTTGATTCATAGCTGAGGTTCAATTCATGAATTGGAATGTTGATTTCAATTCTAATTTAGTATTTTATGCTTCCAAGAGAGATAGGTGTAAAGTCAAGGTTATAAATCAGCATTTGCAGTGATTGGGTTGTTATGGGTTCAGCTCGAGAGAGTGAACTCTTAGCTTAATTCTGCCTATCTAGCTCGAGAGAGTAGATAAAGTGAGGTATTGGGCTGTTTATTGTGTTAAGCGTATCGAGCTTCGAGAGAAATCCCTTGAATCATAATAGTTGTTCGAGAGAAAGCTACTGCATCTAAAGTCTAGCCTACCCGCTAAGATTTAGCAACCTTTAGTAATTACCGATCACCCATTTAGTGAAATTGAAAATTATTCGGTCATACCCTCAAGTACCCCTTAATTACTTGATTACTCCCCTGTTGTTTGTAATTGCTTTAGTTTCTAATTGATATACCTTTTCCCCCTTCTGACATTCATGTCACCCCTTTTACCTATCTAATTGAATTCAATAATTTTTATTCCTATAACCGATTAGACCACTTTTACAACTTCATAGTTGAATTCGAACTTATACCGCTCCCTGTGGGTTCGACCCCAACTCAATTGTTGGGTTTATACTAAATTACGATCGTCTACACCTAGTATGGGATGAGGTGTAGTTGAATATTAATCACCTATAGGGGCACATATGTAAGGGATAAGGAGATTGCTACTAGAAAACCCGACCTCAACACAGAAAGATCTTTCATCTCAATATCTTCTCGGTGCTAAGCTTAATTCCCATGGAGTAGTTATAAATCTTGAATTGTCTCATGATCCATGGAAAGGCACCACTAAGTAACCAATCCAAGCTAAAGTCATACTATCATCCATAGAAAGGTGCAATTAAGAATCCAACCCAAGCTAGAGACATCATAAGATAGCTCCTTAGACCATGCGTGAGAAAACCTTTCATCGTCCATGATCATTTCATAATAGCTTTGAAGGCCCATATTCATTCACTTCATACTAGATATACCCTACTAATACTAATGGAAATAGTTCTGTAATCATGGCTTATAATCATTGATGGCATAATCGGCTACCATACTAATCAAGACCTAATTAAGGAAAATAGCCCGAAAAGCATTGAGGGAAAATCTAGATGTCATTTATGTCATGTGGCAAAGCTTCATGGAACATATAGACAATCTAATATATAAGATTTCTTGAGTCATAAACATACTTTCATGAACATGCATTCTTTTCAATAATTCATAAGCTTCATCATAGTATCAAATTCAATGCATCTTCAAACTCATTCACATCTATTTCATAAAGAGAATACATGCATATTTTCATAAATTCATCATTCATAGTTCAAAACCCACATTATATCAACATATCTTAGAAAACATGAGTTATGCATGGGTTCATGAGAAATCAACTAAAAATCATGCAATTACTTCAATTTATGCATAAAAGTTCATAAATCAATCAAATAAATCAACATTGAAATGAACCCATGACATGGAAGAAAATTCTAACTCAATTGGAGAATTCTAACTTTGTAAATCTCAGAATTTGGAAACTCCATGGAGGAAAGGCTTCCATAGATGAAAACTATCATACCTCGATGCCAAAAGCTTGAAATAAATGGAGGATTTGGAGGCTTGATCTTGAAACCCTAGATTTCTTCTTCAACTTCTTCAAGTTCTAGAGAGAAATATTTTTGAGAGGAGATTTGATCTTCTTTTAGATTCTTGAGAGAATGGTTCTTAAATTGGGGGAAAAACTTCTATAGGTCTCTAGATGAAGGGAAGAATGACGTAGTATAGAATTAAAACAATTTGAAAAGACTTTTAAGACCTTTACTTTAAAACTGAAAACAACTCACGCTGGAGCTCGCCAAAGCCGACTCGGTGGCTCGCCAAGTGAGACTTTCGCTCACCCAATATTACAGTACGTCGAATCTTGGATGAAGTCAATAAGGCGATGGGGAGGGGAACCTTGGCGACAAGCCGAACTGAACGACGAGTTCAACTTAGCTCTCCTAAAGTTCCAGAACTCTGGACGCTGAGATCAGGCCAAAAGGCGAGGGGGGTTCCACTTGGCGTTCACTCCCTACATCACCGAGTCGTCTAAGAAAAGGAATATCTTTACCTTCTCTGAATCTGAGGCGTTACATTAACGCAGTAAACCTTGTAGTAGTAACCTCCTCTAGTGTCTAACATGCAAAGTCGGTAAATTAGGTATCTCCTAAGTGGCTGGTCCCCCCAATAAGTGAATTTCACCATGCAACTTTAGTCGGTCTACGTGTATATTTTTTACTAACCCTTAATCTTTACCCCAGATTAACTATCCCTAGGCTGTTTAAGCTATTAGATGAGGGTTTGTAGCCTCAATTCTCTGTTGTATAATCTCTTTTCCCATTTTTAGACCCTTGATCAGGCAAGTAAGAATAAGGTGAGTTCTAATGTCTAATGTATGCATTCGTTAACAAGCAATCAAAGCAAAGATAAAAACAATACATGCATAAATACTATTCTAGAATTACTAATTATTAGGTCTTCTTTGTTAATTTTTCATGGTTCCTACAACTCTATTTGTGGATTTTGCTACTCATGCTTGGGTGATCATAATTAATATTAATTGAGTAAAGATAAATCATGAACTTTTATTTAGAGTATTTGAATTCAGAATTCTTGAAATGATGAACAAAAGATGTAATATAAACCAACGATTCAAAAATTTAAATGAAAAAGTGTTTCACAAATTAATTCTCAAAATGAAAACTCCAAACTATCAACTGTCTAACGTTAAAAGTATAAAAAAATTACTATTTACAAGCGTCTAATTCTAATTAAAATCAACTAAGAGATTATTGGAAAAGTAGGACTCGACAGTTGCTTTTATGGTTCGTGATCTACCGCTCATAGGTCAAGCTACGACTTGTAGACTCCTCTAGTGAAAGACGGCTTTTTCAATATTTCTCTAGACTTTTCTACGGACAGATTCTATGACCCGTCGTACCTATTCATCGTCCAAGTACTAGAACTCAACATTTGTGAAGTCTTCTACGACTTGGACCTATGACTCATAGAAGTTTCTACTGCCTGTAGTCTGATTTTGTGGTTCCATACTTAGCTTGAAAATATTTGCTGTTCCTCTATGGATCCATCCTACGGCTCGTATAATACTCTATGGCTTGTAGATTGACCCGTAGGACTCCAAAACCAAGATACTTCTTTGAAATCTTCAAGTCCCATTGCCAACACCTATCTTCCTGTAACCATAGATAAAAGACCATTAAATCTACGAACAAGTGCTTAAAAGGCATGCAAAACCTCAAGTTTAAATCCTTATAAGTATTGTAAATACGAGGTACACCAACACCCTCAACTTATAATCGTTTGTTGTCCTCAAGCGACACTACTAACAGAAAGCGACACGATGAAAAAAAAGATCTTGAATTAAAAATGCCGGTTCAACAAAAATTTAAAGATCATCCAGGAAAAAGAACACATGCAAGAAAACCCCAAGGAAAGATCAAAGTGACTGGGCTATTGAGTCTTCACTCCAACACTCTTCAGCAATTCATCCCACCCCATATGAAAAACTTTTCAATGTCCCCAATGAACTAAAAAATATAAAAGAGAGGGTGAAGAAAAACATGTGGAAACTAAGTGATGATGAACTACTAGAGACATATGGGTCCATCGATGTGTATCCTGGTGCCTCTGGATCAATTTTGGGAGCACCATGAGTAGTGCCCCTTTTGAGCTTGAAGCTCCTAACATTTTTTGTCTAACTCATTCTATTATAGCCTCCTCAAACTCAAAGGACTCACGTTGGGCTACCTCGACTACACGCCACTCCCTCTTTTTTTCTCTTCCCTCATCCTCATCTCCAATGTCAGTATCAGACTGAGTGCGCTTTCCAACTGCATGTGATGTGTCCTCGGTACCACATAAAGCAAACAAAACATCCTTATCTCTGTTTTGTAGCCTTGTTTTTCTCCTCCATTGCAGTCCGCATCCTTATCTCGGACTCCTCAACTATTGTATGGACCCAAGGCCTAAAATGTTGAAGCAATTAAGCCATCTAGGCCTCCGACCTTTGAAATCTGGTTGCTGGCACTGTGTAAAGACCCAAGGCAGCAGTAGAAGTACATGGTGTGCTAGTAGACGATGCAGAAGTGGATGTATAGGTGTCCTCTGTCAGCTAAGAAGTGGTAGTTTCCCACTCTAGAAAATGTCAATCTCCAGGCTGCTCGGATGTCGATATCTGATTCATCTCAGGCATGTTGAACTATAGATCTCATCTCGGTGTGGTCGGGTTAAACTCATCCTAATCAAACCAAAATCCAAGATCTTAGTCATCTCTACCAGTGGGTCAATAAAAGCTATCATAACTACTCTGGACTCCCATAAAAATGAAAGATCTAACAAGGAAAGGGTGAGAGTGGTGGTAGACCTAAGAGCCCACTCGTGTATCTTTGCAATTAGGAGGCACACAAAAATCAATCTCGTACCCAGCTATCAAATCTTCCACCATCACTGCCCAATCTAAAGTTAGGTGGTTATCCGGCATGGTGGGGGATAATCAAGAGCGTACTTCAGCCAACAAAAACTTGGCCACGAAATTCAGTGAGGCCTTCTTGATCGGAACTATATCATGTACCCAATAGTCATCAAGTTATTGCTCCGCTATATACCATGCTACCCATCACAACAAATATTCCTTTTGGACCGTGTCCCTCATCACCTTCGGATCTCGAATTATCTTCATCCTATTATTGAAATCAGCCATTAAGGCAGTCTGGCCATGGGCTGGTCCATGTAGGAATCATTGGAGGGTTCACCCAGAAACATCAACTGAGATCTCCCAGACGAAAGTGCTCAGTAGTGGGGGCTGCTCTAGCTCCCCGCCCTTTTGTAGTTTTTTGTTCTCCAGTGTCGCCACATATGAATCATTGAAATCCCAAACCATATTTTCATTGTATTTTCCTATGGACTCCGCCATCCAGTCACACCTATTTAACCAAAAGAGAACGTGTATATTTGGTACTCTGTGTAGACTACTAGTCAATACTTGCAGCTCCTTCGTGACTAGCCGTTTGGGCTTTCTCTTATCTCTGTGGAATGATGTTATCTCATTGATTCCAACCATGCCCAAGATGCACCATCGACTGGGTTTCTCTGATACTTTTATCGGCTCGACATGTATCTTAGGTGATGAGCCATAATCCAACTCTGATCCAGATTGTGCACCAGAGTCTGACCCGAACTAGGAGTCACTATCATTACCCAAATTTTGTTCCCCCATTTAAGATTAGGGAGAAGTTGTTGAATGGGGTGCGGTCATATTGACTGGCGCCGGTACCATCTCCATTTTCCTGTCTTGGTTCCTAGTAGTTTAGGGCTCTCTTCATGAGTCATCTCCTATATTTCAGTTGTATTCCCACCACTCAGTTCTTCTTCAGATTGTTCGTCGGTGAGAATAGACTTGGTCTTAGGCTAGGGCTTTACGTTGGATTTCCCTTTGGTGGTATAGTACATGAAGACTAACTGTTAATAACTTAGAAATGGGGAAAGAAAGTAAAGAATCTGAAAAGAAATTAAATAAAACAACAAATAAAATATGTTCAGGCAGTGTACTATTTTTGGTCCTACAGAGAGGTTCCTACGGACCCTATCATAGGAAATTAGGCCTAAAATCATGTTTCTAGAGTTGGAACTACGGATTTCTAGTACGATCCGTCAAAAATTTTATGCAGCGTAGGTCAAATTGTAGTTCCTAACTAAGGCTACTTGAATTTTGCACATTAGGACTACCAGATAGATCAACTAGCCGTAGAAGTTTCTACAAATTGTAGACAAGCTCCGTAGTCCCCAACTGAAATATCCATTTTAAAACCATTTTGTATGAGTCCTATCTACGGTCCGTAAAAGTTTCTATGATCCATAGATAATACTCCTATAAGTAGTGCTATGAAATGTTCAGCACTAGATCTTAAAGCTTGTTTACAAAGGGCAACTATGGATCGTAGAAAGCTCTACTATCCCTAGAAGACCTTCGTAGCGAAAAGATTCCCAATTCAGTGTTTGTATTTCACAAATCCATTTCAAATTTTATATTAATGACAGCCCAACCAAATACTAAACATGGTTATACATTATTGAAACTGCAACACCCCAGAAACTAGTAGGCTTAACTAGAGCTTGTCGTAAGGGTTAATGTCGTAAAATTTGCTTCTCATACTTAGATGAGGGGTTTAGGGGTTAAACGTCAAGGTACGACCCCCCAAGGACCAACCAAGGGTCTTTGAGGAGACCCTAAAACCACCCTGAAACCTACCCAAAAAAGTGACCCACGGAGGGACCTATGCCCCGTAGGGTGGTCCACGCTCCGTGGAAGGAGGTTCATGGGTCAAGGTCCAAGATCAGTAGCTACAGACCCCAACCCACGCCCCACCAGTACGGGTCGTTGGTCAGTCCATGCCCCGTAGGTGGTGGCCATTGATGGAGCCTGCAAGCTGTCCCAAAGTCGGTTAAGTTAGAGGTAGTTTAGGTAATTCTTATTTTAGTTAGTATTAAGTGAGGTCGATTTTTATGGTTTAAATACACCTATATAAGCCTTTTTAATTCATTAACCAACCCATTCACTTCATAAAATCACAAAACCAAAATCAATAACCAACTTTTCTCCAAAATCCTCTCTCTAGAACTACAAGGAATAAGTAGAAGAAACGTGAAGCTAGGATTGAAGAATAAACCTTTTCTTCTCAATTTTGTGGGAATTCTTCAATAAGGTATGGTAGCTCTTCATCCATTCGTAGCCTTCACTCATGGAGCCCCTTCAAAACCCCCAATTTCAAAGCTAGAGAACCCAAAAGCTAGGGTTTGACTTCAATCCCATCGATTCCTTTCAAATTCATCTTTAAAGGTTGTATTATATTTGTTTATGGATATATTTATGATTTTATATTATTTTAAGTTGAATTCCTCAAGAATTTATGAATTACCCTATTTTTCCAAATTGGATCTCAAAGTGTGGGTATTGATTGATGCAAGTAGAATGTTATAGAATTATGAATGTAATGAATTTATTACTTGAATTATGTTATCATCCATGTCTAATGTAGTAATTATAGATATGTTGATGAATTATGATCCATGGTCCTTGAAGGGCAAAGTATGAGAATTCTGCATGATTAAGAGATTTATGTATGTTCTTTAAGAACACCTTGATAGTGAGGTGTCCATGATTATGATAATGTTGTTGTGTTGATTGAAATGCTATTCTTAATTATACACTTATGAATGAAGATAACATGTTGTGAAAGGCTTTCTCAAAATATGGGGATTCTTAGGTTGAAAGGCTATTCTCACCTATTGAATCTAGGAGCTATCTTATGAATGAAGTTGGATTGAGTGTTGATGCATTCTTCCATAATAATGAACTCAAGTAATGAAATGATAAGTACACCTTGGGGAATAATGCTAAGCACTGAGTGGATATTGATTGAGATGGAAGCTCATACGTGAGTTGAGGCAGGATTTCTAGAAGCAGTCTCTTGATATGGATTCCCCTACGTGAGTTGAGGTGGGGTATCTAGTAGCAGTATCCTTATCCCATAAATATGTGCCCACATATGTTATTAGCTAGTGGATCCACATAAGCTAAAGTTACCGGTTCTAGCTTAGGCAAGTAAACAACCCTTTCGGTGTGGGAGACACCGGATTCCATGTTTAGCTCACATGGTCTATGTCAGTTAAGGCTTACCCCCACAATGAATGATTATGAACTATGGCTTCTAAAGAAGCACTACTTAGTGTGGGTGGGATTATGGGATCTCATTCATGCATTGCACAAGTAGGCTTTGAGAGTAGTTATGGTGTGTTCCTTTTATGTAATGATGTATGCTTAATGTGGATTGTTGTTATGAGTTGCTTTACTTATCTATGAGAATTACACTAAGGATGAGATCAAAGAATGGTAAGTATGAATATGCTGGCCTAAAAGTGGTCCTTAGTATAGATGGGATTATGGGATCTTATCTATGCATTGCACAAGTATAACTTAGGGTTACTAATGAGATGGTTCTATTATGATATGATGATCTAAGTATTGACTATGTAAATGAACTATGCCTCAGGATGATTAATGTCTACCTATGTTTTATGATGGGGGTTATGCTTATGACAATCTTGTTATCCTTTATGCTATGATGACCTATATATGAGTTATGTTTATGAGTTACGTTTTCCAACTATTTCTGTGATGATGTTCAAATTGGCATACAACATGGTTTTCAACCAACATGTCCTTTTTAGCATGTTTTCAAGGATTTTATGCATGGCAATCATACTTAGTGCATTTTTGTACTAACCCATATTTTCCTACATTTTTCTATAAATGTAGGGTCCGGTTCTTAAGGCAATCTTCTTTGGTTCAAGCTTGGATCGACTTCCTTAGGGTTAATGTCATAAAATTTGCTTCTCATACTTAGAATGAGGGGTTTAGGGGTTAAACGTCAAGGTACGACCCCCCAAGGACCAACCAAGGGTCCTTGAGGAGGACACTAAAACCTGCCCAAAACAGTGACCCACGGCGGGACCTACGCCCCGTAGGGTGGTCCACGTTCCATGGGAGGAGGTTCGTGGGTCAAGGGAAAAGATCAGTAACTACAGACCCAAACCCACGCCCCACCAGTACAGGCTGTGGGTCAGTCCACGCCCCTTAGGTGGTGGCCGTGGAGGGGGCCTCCAAGCTGTCCCAAAGTCGGTTAAGTTAGGGGTAGTTTAGGTAATTCCTATTTTAGTTAGTATTAAGTGAGGTCATTTTGTATTGTTTTAATACACCTATATAAGCCTTTTATATAAGCCTTTTTAAGTCATTAACCAACCCATTTAATTCATAAAATCCCAAAACTCAAATCAATAACCAACTTTTCCCCAAAATCCTCTCTCTAGAACTCCAAGGAAGAAGAAGAAGAAAGATGAAGCTAAGGTTGAAGAATCAACCTTTTGTCCTTAAATTCGTGGGAATTCTTCAATAAGATATGATAGTTATGTATCCATGGGTAGCCTTCACCCATGGAGCCCCTTCAAAACCCCCAATTTCAAAGCTAGAAAACCAAAAAGCTAGGGTTTGACTTCAATCTCATGGATTCCTTTCAAATTCATTTTTCAATGTTGAATTGTGTTTGTTTATTGATATATTGATAATTTTATATGATTTTAAGTTGAATTTTCAAGAATCCATGAATTACCCTATTTTCCCAAATTGGATCTCAAAGTGTGGCTATTGATTGATGCAAGTAGAATGTTATAGAATTATGAATTTAATGAATTGATTACTTGAATTATATTATCATCTATGTCTAATGTAGTAATTCTAGGTGCGTTGATGAATTATGATCCATGGTCCTTAAAGGGCAATGTATGAGAATTATGCACGATTAAGAGATTTATGTATGTGCTTTAAGAACACCTTGAGAGTGAGGAGTCCATGATTATGATAATTTTATTGTGTTGATTGAAACGCTATTGTCAATTGTACACTTATCAATGAAGATGGCATGTGGTGAAAGGCTTTCTCACATATAGGGATTCTTAGGTTGAAAGGCTATTCTCACCTATTGAATCTAGGAGCTATCTTATGAATGAAGTTGGATTGAGTGTTGATGCATTCTACCATAATAATGAACTCAAGTAATGAAATGATAAGTACTCCGTGGTGAATATTGCTAAGCACCGAGTGGATATTATATGAGATGGAACCTCATACGTGAGTTGAGGTGGGGTTTCTAGAAGCAATCTCTTGAGATGGATGCCCATACAAGAGTTGAGGTGAGGTCTCTAGTAGCAATTTCCTTATCCCATAACTATGTGCCCGCATAGGTTATTAGCTAGTGGATCCACCTAAGCTAAAGTTACCGGTTCTACCTAAGGCAAGTAGACCAACCTTTGGGTGTGGGAGACACCGGATTCCATGTTTAGCTCACATGGCCTATGTCGGTTAAGGCTTACCCCCACAATGATTGATTGTAAACTATGGCTTCTCAAGAAGCACTACTTAGTGTGGGTGGTAGTATGGGATCTCATTCATGCATTGCACAAGTAGGCTTTGAGAGTAGTTATGGTGTGTTCTTTTTATGTAATAATGTATGCTTAATGTGGATTGTTGTTATTAGTTGCTTTCCTTATCTATGAGCATTACACTAAGAATGAGATCACAGAATGGTAAGTATGATTATGGTGGCCTAAAAGTGGTACTTAGTATATATGGGATTATGGGATCTTATCTATGCATTGCACAAGTATAACTTAGGGTAACTTATCAGATGGTTCTATTATGATATGATGATCTAAGTATTGACTATGTATATGAACTATGCCTCATGATGATTAATGTCGACCTATGTTTTATGATGGAGGTTATGCTTATTACTATGTTTTTATCCTTTATGCTATAATGACCTATATATTAGTTATGTTTATGAGTTACGTTTACCAACTGTTTCTGTGATGATGTTCAAATTGGCATATAGCATGGTTTTCAACCAAAATGTTCTTTTTAGCATGTTTTCAAGGTTTTTATGCATGGCTATCATACTTAGTGCATTTTTGTACGAACCCATATTTTCCGACATTTTTCTATAAAACTAGGGTTCGGTTTTTAAGGCGATCTTCTTTGGTTCAAGCTTGGATCGACTATTCTCCTAGCTTGTGGTGAGTCCTCAAGATTCGAGGACGTATGAGTCATTTGTAGTTCCATTCTAGTTATTTCATTTTCGGACTATATTGTAAGGGTTGTGTCCTTATTTGATTCAAAGATTGTTTTAGATGGCTAATTGAGACAAGTCTAGACTTCCGCTTGCTTTTATAAAAGATTTCGATTGTTTGGACAAAGTTTTAAAATTTCCGCATCATTTCTTTTATCTTATTTTATGATATGCTAAGTGTCTTACATGGTTCCCTTTCGGGGTTCTATGTGCCTTGTTACATATAGGGGGTACCCCTGGGTCGTGATAAAAACATTACACTCACAAATAACTATCATTCCTAGGGTTTGAATCACCAAATCAAACATTTTAACTAAGCATTCAACCCTAAGTTAAGTATTAAATCAACCTAATATCAATGAAAAAGGTAGTAAGGATTTAACTCCATACCTAATTGTTTGAAATAGGTCATGTGAGTTGTCACGACCCAAAGTAGACCCTAGACGTGACATGGCGTATAAGACTCCGAGAGGCGCTGCACAATTCACTTAACATACATAAAAAATATAATAGAATCTAATGAGTTTAAAAGAGAGTTTATATCATAAAAGAGTTTGTCAAAAATGAAGCGAAAGTCTACATAGTCTTAAAAGCCATCTATTACAACAATACTGATCGGGACGTAACCCGTACATCACATACAATATCTAAAAGAATAAAGACAATAAGCAATAAAGGTTCGGTCCACGGAACATGAGGACTCACCAATCTTCAATATCTAGTAAGTGATCCCTAAGCACGAAGATGAGGAATAGGAGCGTCGGATCGTACATTAGTGAAACAATGTGGAAGAGTATGTGTTAGTACAAAAATGTACCAAGTATGATAACAATGCATAAAAGTAATGAAATAATGCTAAAAGGACTTTTCGTGATATGCAAAGACCGAGTCAAAATATAAGATAAGAGGGTTAAAACATAAATTGTAATCATGGTCAATCCAAGCAAAATAATATTTGAACACATGTGAAATACTTCATGAAGTAACCTTAGTTCATTATTATTGTGGTAAGTAGCCTCAACCGACATAGAGACCATGTGAGCTATAACATGAAATCTTGTGTCTTCCCTATACCGAAAAGGGGTGTCCTAATTGCCAAGGTAGGACCATGAACTTCTAGCTTATGTGGATACACTAACTAATGTCTATCTTAAGACCATCATCCTATGGGGCACATAGGTATGGGATAAGGAGATTGCTACTAGAAACCCGGTCTCTAGCTACAGGAGAGCATCCATGTCAATATCCTCTCGGTGCTAAGCATAAATCCCACTTAATAGTTAATAATCCTGACTTGTCTTATCATTAAGAGACATGAGTAGTCGCAACTTGTATTATCATAGGATAGCTCCTTAGACCATGCGTGAGAAAACTTTTCACCATCCATTATCTTTTCATAATAGATTTAAGGCCCATAGTCATTCACTTCATGCTAGAAATTCCCTACTAATAACGGAAGTAGTTTTGAAATCGTGATCTATAATGATTGATGGCATATCCAGATACCGTACTAATCAATACCTAATTAGGAAAATAGCCAGAAAAGTATTGGGGGAAAGTCTACATGTCGTTCATGTCATGTGGCCATGCGTCATAGAACATATAGATACCTTCATCTATAAGCTTCCTTGAGTCATAAGAATTAGTTTCATAAAACATACATTTTTCAATAACTCATAATCTTCATCATATTTTGGAAGTCAAAGCATCTTCAAATTCTTTTATGTCAATTTCATAAAGAGAAGACATGCATGTGTTCATAAATTCATCTTTCATAGTTTAAAACCCACATTATATCATCACAGCTACAAAACATAGGTTATGCATGGTTTCATGGGGATTCATCTTAAAAACATGCAATTACTTCAATTCATGCATAAAAAGTAATAAAACAATCAATTTGCTCAACATTGAAAGAACCCATGACATGGAAGAAAATCCTAACATCAATTGGAGATTTCTAACTTGTAAATTGGAAAAAATTTGGACCCTATGGAGGAAAGGGTTCCATAGGTGAACACTATCATACCTTGGAGTTCAAGGCCCACAAGAAATTTGGTGAATTGGAAGCTTGATCTTGAAACCCTAACCTGTCTTCTTCTTTTCCCTTATCAACTTTTGGAAATTTAAGAGAATGAATTGAGTTTGGGTGATTTGGGAGTTTAAAATCATTATATAGGGCTTTGGGTAGAAGGCAAAACAATGTTAGAGTACCACGGCCCGGCTAACGGGTCGTGAAAAATCTTTTCTCGATAGGGATTTACTTTTTTGGGCATAAAATTTTACTCCGAGCTTAGAAATAGGAAGACTCAATGGCGTTTGAAATAGGACTCAAAGATATTCCATTTGATAGGTCATGGGCCACCTAATTCATTTTGTGCGAAACGATATTATCGTTTGAAGTTGACCCTAAACTCTAAGGCTGATAAACCCCCTTCACAGATTAATTCACGGTCTGTGTGGGGCTTCACGGGTCGTTTAGACGCCTGTGGTCCTTGACCAGTGACTAGGGGAGAACCCCTTCTGGATGACCTACTCGACGACCACTTTGACGGCTAGTCAACCTCACCACGGGCCGTCTAGGCGTCCATCAAGGTGAAGCCTGCCCAGGCAGGTTCTGGAAACCTACCACTAACCCATTAACGGACCGTGGTCCCCTTCACAGACCGTCTAGGGCTCCCTAGAGGGTTCCATGGTCCACTTTTGGGCTTGTGACTTTCCCGCTTGACCCCCTTCTAGCCTTTCTGAAATCTGAGGTGTTACATGAGTATACTAATCAAGGTGATTGCTTACTAACCCGTGACTTTCTTCTGTTTTGGCAGTGAATTATGGGGAAAAATCATGGTGGGGAATTTGAGGAACTTAGGGAAACTGAAATGATGGAAGGATTATATTGTGGGGAATTTGAGGGATGAAAATTGTTTAGAGACTGAGTAAAAGGTTGTAATAGTTGATTTGTTTTCATAGTTTTTATCATCCTCAATCCCTAATTTATTTTCTAAACTGATGTTTTAAATGCTAAGGTGTAGACAAAAGGCAAAAGAGCAAGGCAAGGACATCAATGGACAAAAGAAAGAAGAAAAGTAGAATTGAAGACTGCCGAAGACACTTGGCGACTCGCCAAGTAGTCCCTTCGCTCGCCTAAAACCACAGTGTGCCAACCTTTGAAGAAGAGACATTGTGCGAGGTAACATACCTTTTGGCGAACCGGTGAATGGTTTGGTGAAGGAGGCTCAGATCTCCTAATATTATAGAATGGTTGGTAAAGGGACAAGCAAAACGGTGATTAGCAAGGACAAAATGGCGCATCACCGATCAGGTTGGCGATCCCGACCTCTATCTCCCAACTTTACAACACTTAAATGGTGATAATGCAAGATACAAAGGTGATGAAAAGGAGCATTTGGTATGTCACCGACTGACTCGGCGACACTCGATACTACCGTACGACCCAGAGGTCAAATTCTGAGAAAGTATAAATGGATTTTTAAGAAAAGATCAGAGCATCCTATTGTTGTGTAAACTCAATGTTTGAACGAAAACATTGTTCTTGCTTCATTTTTGAACCGTTTTTTGAGTAATTTTTGAATTGGTTTTTGGAATTGAAGCTACATTGAAACATTGTAGGGATTTAGAGATTAATACCCAGCTATGGACAATGTAATCGGTATTGATTTCTTACTTTTTATGATTTGTTGCTAAAGCCCCCATTCTTGGGGGTGTGACCATGTGACTAATTGTCTAATTTAGTTTGTGGGTGTTAGGGATTATTGATTTTATTATTGTTTTGAAGTGGTTTGATTTATAGTTGAGGTTCTATTCATGAATTGGAATGTTGATTTCAATTCTAATTTTGTATTTTATGTTAGCTTGAGAGAGAGGTGTAAAGTAAAGGTTATAAATCTGCATTTGTAGTAATTGAGTTGTTGTGGGTTCAGCTCGAGAGAGTGAATTCTAAGCTCAATTTTGCCTATCTAGTTCGAGAGAGTAGATAAAGTAAGGTATTGGGTTGTTTATAGTGTTAAGCTTGTCGAGGTTCGAGAGAACTCACTTGAATCATAATAGTTATTCGACAGAAAGATATTGCATCTAAAGTCTAGCCTACCCGCTAAGATTTAGCAACCTTTAGCAATTACCGATCACCCATTTAGCGAAATTGACAATTATTCGGTCACACCCTCAAGTACCCCTTAATTACTTTATTACTCCCCTTTTGTTCGTAATTGCTTTAGTTGCTAGTTGACATACCTTTTCCCCATTCTGACATTCGTGTCGCCCCTTTTTACTTATCTAATTGACTTCGATAATTTCTATTCCTATAACCGATTAGACCACTTTTATAACTTCATAGTTGAATTCAAACTTGTACCGCTCCCTGTGGGTTCGACCCCAACCCAATTGTTCGGTTTACAATAGATTACGATCGTCTACACCTAGTATTGGATGAGGTGTAGTTGAGCATTAATTAATAAGAAGATTTTCTAAATAGACATTAGCTAGTGGATCCACTTTAGCTCAACCATGGTTCTACCTTGGCAAGTAGGACAACCCTTTTCAGTGTGGGAGACACTGGGGGAGCATGTTATAGCTCACATGGTCTCTATGTCGGTTAAGGCTGATTCCCACAATAATAATGAACTAAGGTTACTTCAAGAAGTATCTCACATGTGTTCAAAGGTTTTAATGATGTTAGCTTGCATTGGCTATAGTTTTATGACTTATGTTGTCAAACCTTTTTACATCATGTTTTAGCTTTGTCAATTGCATGTTATAAATGTCCCTTTTAGCATGATATAAATGTTTTATGCATAACTATAATATTTGGAACATTTTTTTGTACTAACACATGCTCTTTCCTACAGTTTCCTGAATGTTGGGTCTGACAGTCACGGTTTCGAGTTTCGTGGCTAGTGGTTGACTTCGAGGACGGACTTTCAGTTTTCTTAGTTCTTTCTTATATTTCAGTTTTGGACATGATGTATGGGGTAGGCCCAATTTCATTTTATTGTACTAGATGGCTAATGAGTCAAGTGTTTTATACTTTCGCTTTACTTTTATAAAAATTTCGGACTTGAAATGTTGTCTGTACTTCTTTTGTTCTATTTCTTATGTGATGAATTCTAAGTGTTTTGTATGGGTTCTCTCGGGGTCCTATACGCCATGTTACATCTAGGGGGTACTCCTGGGTCGTGACAAACTTGGTAAACAGAGCACAAGGTTTAGAATGGTCCTAGGATGTCTCATAAGCCACGTCGAATAGAGTCTTGTTCATGAGTGTGAAGCGCACCACATTTATGAAAGAGAGGCTGCCAGATGTTTAGGAAACTCCACTTCTTTCATTACTCTAAAGTCGTGCGATACAGTGTAACTCGGTATCTTTCCCTCCTAACCCCTACTTATGCTTTTCAGAATATGCCTCCACGAAGGAATCCCATGAGAAAGAATAGGAATGTTCGTGAAAATGTGAGACAAGAGGTTCCCCAAGTGCCGGTCAACCCTTTGGCGGAGCAAGTTTCTAACGATGAGTTTTGAGCCGAATTTCATGTATTGGCCCAAGATATGATGGCTCAAGAAAATAGAGAGGTTGTGGCTCCCGTGAACCCAAGGGTCGGTACGGCGGAAACTAGAGTGAGGGACTTTATTAGGATGAATCCTCCGGAATTTCATGGGTCTAATGTTGAGGAAGATCCTCAAGAGTTCATTGATGAGGTGTATAAGGTGTTGATGATCATGGGAGTGACACCGGTAGAAAATGCGTAATTGGCCGCTTATCAAATTAAGGGTGTTGCTCAAGTGTGTTCAACCAATGAAAAGAAGTGAGGGCGGTAGATGAGGGTCCTATTGATTGGGATAAATTTAAGGTTGCTTTTCTTAATAAGTTCTTTCCCATTGAGATGAGAGAGGCAAAAGTACTTTAGTTCATTAACCTTCGCCAAGTATATCTGAGTGTGAAGGAGTATGGTTTGAAATTCACACAGTTGCCTAAATATGCTCCAACTATGGTTGGCGATCCAAGGGCAAAGATGAGTAAATTTTTGTCGGATGCTTCCGACTTAGTGTTCAAAGAATGCCTAACCGCCATTCTTGTTAAGGAGATGGATGTTTCTCGATTGATTATACATGCATAACAAATAGAAGAATAAAATCTTAAGGAGAAAACTAGGGATTCAAAGAGGGCAAGAAGGGATGATGGTGAGTCGTCACATTCAAGGTCCAGTGGAGGTAATCATTCTCAAGGTAAGGGTTATAGTGAGCAAATGAGGCCTGAGTGTAGGGAGAGTGGGAGAAGACATGAGGGTAAATGTCTAGCCGGTTCAAATGCATGTTTTGGTTGTGGAAAGAGTGGTCACAAGATAAGAGATTGCCCAATTCTTACTTCTAAGGGAAGGGATGGTAGGCCAAATCAAACTCAAGAAGATCATGAGGGTTCCGCGAATGCGGTAATTGGTAAGTTAAGGTTTTTCGTTTAGCTTGTGGTTATGTATTGCTTGATGTTGAGTGTTTCGTTGGATATGGTAAGACTCAATGCATGGAGAAGTCCTTGAAAATCTCTATGGAAACTTCTTAGGTGCTTACTTGTATCAATGTTATGGTTAGATTGAGGGAGATGGCTTTGAAAAGACTAGTGAGGTTTTCTCCCAAGTGGGAGATAGTGTGCTTCATGATTGGTACATGACTAGAACTATGCTGGTTTTTGAACAGTTCCTTGTTTGGGTTTGTAGAGTGAAAGTTTTGAGGCAATGTGATATAATAGCATCCCTATCTCTTTCCTTTATCTTCGAGTCTAGCTTGAGGTCTTAGCTCCTCATAGTTCACTCTTTAGGATTCTTGTGTCTTAGTCATCCTCATGTCTCCTCATGCATGCATGCTCATGTTTATGATTTGGTTTAATTGATTGCTTCATGTGTATGTGCATTTGAGTATGATATTGCATGTTTGTCTTATGAAAATATGTTTTAAAAGTATTTTTTAGCTTGGAGTTGAAGTTTCCTCCTCGGGTATGTGCATTTATATGATTGCATTCATGTTGGGCTGCTAGGTCTACTTCCTATCTTTCTTATGATGTTTTGTTTGCACCGTAGCTGGAAGTCAATAGTTCCTCCTTGGTTATATACATTTAGATGAAGTTGCATTGATGGTTGGGTTGTTAATTGCTCTTCCAATCTGTGTGTACTAGGTTGAATCTCATTCGAGGACGAATGATCCCAAGGGGGAAATAACGTAACACCTCAGATTCAGAGAAGGGAAAAATATTCCTTTCCTTAGCCGACTTGGCTAAGTAGGGAGTGAACGCCGAGTGACTTGGCGATCTGCCAAGTGGAACCCCTCTCACCTTTTGGCCTGATCTCAGCATCCAGTTTTCTGGAACTTTAGGTGAGCCAAGTAGAGCTCGTCGTTCCGTTCGGTGTGTCGTCAAAGTCCCCCCCCCCCATCGCCTTATTGACTTCATCGAAGAGTCAACTTACTGTAATTTTCGGCGAGCTAAAGGTTCACTTGGTGAGCCGCCCAGTGGCCTTTGACGAGCTCCAGCGTGAGTTTCTTCCAGTTTTTAAGTAAAGGTCTTAAAAGTCTTTTCAAATTATTTTAATTCTATACATTTTCCCTTCATCTAGAGACCTATATAAGCTTTTTCCCCCAATTTAAGAACCGTTCTCTCAAGAATCTAAAAGAAGATCAAATCGTCTCTCCAAAATATTTCTATCTCTAGAAATTGAAGAAGTTGAAGAAGAAAGCTAGGGTTTCAAGACCAAGCCTCCAAATCCTCCAGCTTTTGGCATCGAGGTATGATAGTTTTCATCCATGGAAGCCTTTCCTCCATGGAGTTCCCAAATTCTCCAATTTACAAAGTTCAAATTCCTCAATTGAGTTAGGGTTTTCTTCCATGTCATGGGATCCTTTCAGTGTTGATTTATTTGATTAATTTATGAACTTTTATGTATGAATTGAAGTAATTGCATGATTTTAAGTTTATTTCCCATGAACCCATGTTTAACCCATGTTTTCTAAGCTATGTTGATATAATGCGGGTCTTGAACAATGAAAGATGAATTTATGAAAATATGCATGTCTTCTCTTTATGAAATAGATGTAAATGAATTTGAAGATGCATTGACTTTGAAACTATGATGAAGCTTATGAATTATTGAAAATAATACATGTTCATGAAAATATGTTTATGACTCAAGAAAGCTTATAGATGAGATTGTCTATATGTTCTACGAAGCTTGGCCACATGACATGAATAACATCTAGATTTTTCCTCAATGCTTTTCGGGCTATTTTCCTAAATTAGGTTTTTATTAGTATGGTAGCCGGTTATGCCATCAATGATTATAAGCCACGATTTCAAAACTATTTCCATTAGTATGAATAGGGCATCTGTAGTATGAAGTGAATGAATGTGGGCCTTAAAAGCTATTATAAAAAAATCATGGACGGTGAAAGGTTTTCTCACTCATGATCTAAGGAGCTATCCTATGATGTCTCTAGCTTGATTTGGTTGCTTAATTGCACCTTTCCATGGATGATAATATGACTTTAACTTGGATTGGTTACTTAGTTGTGTCATTCCATAGATCATGAGATAATTCAAGATTTATAACTACTCCGCGGGAATTATGCTTAGAACCGAGAGGATATTGAGAGGCTCTTCTAGTAGAAATCTCCTTATACCTTACCTATGTGTCCCAAAAGGAAGATTTTCTAAGTAGACATTATCTAGTGGATCCACTTTAGCTCAACCATGGTTCTACCTTGGCAAGTAGGATAACCCTTTTTGGTGTGGGAGACACTGAGGGATCATGTTATAGCTCACATGGTCTCTATGTTGGTTAAGGCTCATTCCCACAATAATAATGAAATAAGGTTACTTCAAGAAGTATCTCACATGTATTCAAAGATTTTAATGATGTTAGCTTGCATTGGCCATGGTTTTATGACTTATGTTTTCTAGCCCTCTTATATCATGTTTTAGCTTGGTAAATTGCATGTTATAAATGTCCCTTTTAGCATGATTTAAATGTTTCATGCATAGATATCATACTTGGTACATTGTTTTGTACTAACACATACTATTTCCTACATTTCCCCAAATTTTAGCTTGGTAAATTGCATGTTATAAATGTCCCTTTTAGCATGATTTAATTGTTTCATGCATAGATATCATACTTGGTACATTGTTTTGTACTAACACATACTATTTCCTACATTTCCCCAAATGTAGGGTTCGATAGTCAGGTTTCTGAGTTTTGTGGCTAGTGGTTGACTTTGAGGTTCTCGAGCTTTGGTGAGTCCTCATGCTTCAAGGACGGACTTTCATTGTTCTTAGTTCTTTCTTATATTTCAGTTTTGGACATGATGTATGGGCTAGGCCCAATTTCATTCTATTGTACTAGATGGCTAATGAGACAAGTGTTTTAGACTTCCGCTTTACTTTTATAAAACGGTTGGACTTGAAATGTAGTCTTTACTTCTTTTGTTCTATTTCTTTTGTTATTAATGCTAAGTGGCTTGTATGGGGTCTCTCGGGGTCCTATCCACCATGTTACATCTATGGGGTACCCCTGGGTCATGACAGTTAAGGACTTGTGGTAACACAAATACCCTAGTTTTATCTTCTATTGATTATACAAACATTCAATCCTGCTTACTTGTTACTGAAATCACAAAATCAAGCTTTTGTTTCACAAACCCCTCCCCTCCCCCTTCTCCTTTATGGAAATAACTCGACTAAAAGTACAACTAACAAATAATTAATCTAAGTCTAGACCTCATTTCTCGTGGGATTGACTTTAACCTATGTTTGGTTCTTTATTTTAACAACGACCAGTTATACTTTTTATAGGAGGTATAATTTGCGCGTATCAAGTATTCACAACAAAGACATTTTTGGACCAAACTATAAAAGCAGGGCAATTTTTTTTATTCCAATTAGTTTAAAGGCATTTGACCCTATTCCATACAAAAATATGGAACATTCAAGGAAAGAAAAATAAAACATCCCAGGATAACATTGTTGAGAAATCTCCTAGAACCTTTGTTGGTACGAACTCTTGTGCTCAACATATTTTGATTTGTACAATTTTTTGAGAAACCCAAGATGAGATGAAGCGTTTACATTTGAGCGTTTGAACCTAGGGTTCTTCGCGATTAGGGTTTATTTTAACATATATGCATCTAAGAGAGAAAGTGAGAGTATATGAGTTATTTTGAGTGGGGTTTGTTTCATGTCAAGGCTATTGTTCCAAATGTTTGTGGGTTTGAATTGGCTGATCTTTTGTCATAATTGGGTTTGTTTGTCCTGTAGTTCAAAAGGTCTTTAATTAATTAAATTTAATCAAATTGAATGAGACAAATTATATACTTCATTAAATTATCAAATTTTTTACTTTTAATACTAAAATAACTAGTTTGATATAAGATATTGATTGTTTTGAAAATAAAAGACTAATTGTGTTTGAACTGATTGTGAGAAAAAATAAAATGCACATCGAATTCAAACACTATTTTTTTTATAAATAATTTTTTTTAAATATTTAAAAAAATATAAATTTTTGTTTTAGAAGAATATAGAGATATATTTATTATTCAAAAATGACAAAAATTGCCTTGAAATTGAATAAACTCAAATTAATTTTGACAGTGAGACAAAAAAAATTAAGTATTAACAACTACCCCTTCTTTTGGCTAGGTTCGATGAAAGTTAGTCCAGGAAAAGAAAATTGACAGATTCAATTTTGTCTGACCACTAATTCATCTATTGGGAAAGGTTGGTTTTGCCAATTTTTTTTGAAGGGTCATGGTTGAACCTTAATATCAGGTCTCCTACATATCTCAAATTACATGATAATTTAGACCACTTATAGTTAAAAACTCTTGATTTTAAGCATTTCAAATGACTCAAAATTTATCTCTGTGTCGAGTTGTAAAGAGATTGGGGAGCTTGTACATTGAAGGAGTATAAGAATTTTTGGAATGTGGGCGAGGTTTCAATACCGAGCCTACCTACATACCTCCAGACTTCGAAATCAGGATGCTTGTAGTTTGACACAATTGGTTGAAAAGATAATCACTTATACTTAGATAATCTTTAAGGCTTACGAGGAGTGACAAATAAATTGAGTTAGGAAAAGAGGCTCTCAACCTCTTTACTATGAATGTGGCATGCTTCATACCCATAAGTAAGAACTTATATGAATTAAATTTTTAAAGCTCTAGGTGTATTGTGATGAGTTGGTAATTCACCAACTAATCAAGCTCTTAAGCATGAGTTATTGCCTCGCTTTAATAAAATTGAGAAGTATTTTATGCTTTTGTTATCTTATGTGCATTAATTTCTTTGAAACAAGGATAATGGATGATTTGAGCTTAAGGAAAGTTATCTGATGAACGACAAGTGACTTACGTACCGCAAGAATGTGCCAAGTAGGAAGAAAGGAAACTCACTGAAAATGGACATGTGTGCTGCAAGTTGGCACCTGCGGATGAAGAAAAAATTAATGAAGACTAATTTGGAGTTTCGGCACCTATGTATCGCTAGTCCTCATCTGCAAAACGCTGGTGCCAGCTCAAGTGAGTCAAATTTCTCCAAAGGAAAAATTCATTCAAAAGATAATTATGTACTCTAAAAGCTTCCAAGAATGTTTTGGGGAGATGTACAAGAATATTGTAGATACTTTGTCCAATTGGGTATTGAATATTGTAATGAAATATAGAGAGAAGATAATAGAGATGGAGTACACAAGTTACTACAATTTTAGCATCCTCTTCAAGGAAAACATCATTGTTGTTCAATAAAAGCTTTACATTGATCTTAAATACTTATGATGAATGAATTTAAGGAATTCTCCTTCGGTATAATTCCTCTTTCTTCAATTATGAGTAACTAGTTTCTCTTCCAGGTGTGTGTATGAATGATGGGGTTTAGATTCAATTTGGTAATGACTAATTGATTTTATAATTCATAATAATGCATGATCAATTGATTTCTTCAAGTTTTAATTAAAATACCAATGATTGCAAATATTAATGGAACACACTAAGTGTGCTTCTACTTAAGAAAGAGAAGTGGAATTGGGTAAGACTTCAATAGTGAGGATTTGAGGTTTTCATCTAAAGGTTAGAGGTAAAAATAGTCTACACCCTAATTGAATCTCATCTAAGCATTTGAGATGGAGATAGTCTAAGCCCACTCAAGCAAATGTTTGGTTTATAATCCATTGCGAATTTGAAATTTGAGAAAACTCGAAATATGCACGTTCATTGGGTTGATACACTTGAGTGTATTTAAACTTATTATATAACTAGGTAAATTACCCGTGCTTCGCACGGGATTGAAATATTTTATTAAGATTAAATATGATCATTCGGTAATATTCATATTTTCGATACATACACTACATTGTCAAGAACATTTTATCTTAAGGAAAAGCGTTCCTCTGAAATGTTAAAGGTTCTATATCTTTTAATTTTTATTTTTGTTATACAAAAATTATGAGTCATAGAGAGATTTTTAGTATAAGAAAGAAGTCTAAGAAAATCTCCATAGAAATAGTTGGTCAGAAGTAATGAAGTTTTCTAAATTACAAAAAGTTGTAAAGAACAACATCAGATGTTAATGAAGAGACAAAAAAGCCTCGCACAACAACACTCCCAAGTAAAGTGGAACATCACGTCCATTCAAGAACATATTTAACTAAACTCAAATGGAGGACCTTCAACTCCTTTCATATGAACCTCCATCAATATTTTTTTATTATAGTATGTTGTATCATGTATAAGTTAAAAATGACCCTAAATTTATTTGTATCATAAATGTTTATCCTCATTGTCTCAGAATAGTCATTACTATTGCTTAGGTTTCATATCACCGGTCCCAACTCATTTGGAATTGAACCATAGTTATTGTTATGGTTATAGTATGCATTTACAAAGAATTAATGCAATTTTCAACCAAGCAGTAGGTGACATCCAAATGAAACTGTTTACAACTGGATATTCTAAACCAAAATTTTGACACATAATATATTAAAATCTCACAACATAATTTTGTAAGCACTGAAACTCACAAATATCTACAAATAATATTAATAAAGAAGACCTTAATTTCCTAACAATCAAGAAGAAAAAGGCATGTTGCTTAGCATATTTTTCAAAAAGATAGTCTATCGGGCTGTATCCAAGTTTACAGTTCACAAATTTAATTGAAATAATCCAAAAGAAAGAGTTATTACTTCTTTATAAAAAAAAACTTTATCAAAATAAAGAGTTATCACTACAATAAAACTAATCTTTAACGATAATTAATAGCTTAATTTTCGCTGAATATGTATTTTCAGAGCAAATTGGTACTCTCTATAAATGTCCCTAAAGTCTATAGCAACATTGAATCTAATGACAACTAATTAATATCAATAAAGGCTCTAGCACTTCGTTAATGTACATATTTATTACCGATAAAAATAATTTTTGTTATAGTGTATTTTGGACAGCTGTTAGTTTCAAGAAAACTTGATCTCTTATTATGCCCAAAAAGAAGAGACGAAGAAATATGAAAAATTAGTTAACTTGCGATTAAAGAAGTGGACTAATTGTCTCTATACTAATATTCTAGGAAGAGTGAAATGGCAGACAAATTGTTTGTACCTAAGAAAAAACAATCAAAATAATATACTAACTGAGGCAAGCAAGAGAACAATCTATTTGGTTCTTTTAACAAACTTCATCATTAGTTCCATATTAGTTATCACATATTTGTTGTTGTGTGCTATCAAATATAGCACAACCCACAAACAATTTTCCCAAAAAGTATATGAAAAAACATATAGAAAGGGACAAAAAAGAAGATAAAATTTCAATTATCCTCACTGAAATTTTTAACAGAGTTCAAAAAAAATCACCAAAATAGCAAATATGAGGAAGAAAACTTTGAGAAATGAAACACACTTCATAAGATGTTTAATTAATGTATTTGAATTCGACTCCCCTATAGCGAAAAAAACCTAGAAATAATATTGGCAGAAATAAATGTTTTGTTTACTAAATAACCAAATGTAATGGATTCAACCATATCAGCAGCGTTATGAAATGTGGACTGAGAGGTGCAAGAGTGGTAATGTCGCATTGCAATCAAAATCAATTTTCTTTGTTAATACGAAGAAACCTGTAGAAAAGGACAAAAAAGAAGATCAATTTTCAATCATGTTTGTTGAAATTTTTAACAGTGTTAAAAAAAAGTCAGCAAAATAGCAAAAAAAAATTGTCATAATGACATGAATCATTATGAATTCTAGTAAAGATTAAGCTCCATGAAATAGGAGGAAGAAAACTTTGAGGAATGAAACAAATTTCATAAGAAGCTTAATTAATGTATTTGAATTCGACTACCCTATAGCGGGAAAAAACCTACAAATAATAGTGGCAGAAAATCCCACTATATATAGACAACAAATGGTAGTGTGAACAAATGTTTATTATGCCTTATCGAAAATGTCACAACTCTTTGGTAAAGTTACAACCATTCGGAAAGGTCACAACCTTTCATAAAAGTCACATTTTTACATAAAAATCGCAACTCTTCATAAAAGTCACAATTTTTCATAAAAGTTACAACTTTTCATAAAATTCACAACTTTTCATGAAAGGGAAAGACTAGTTTTGAAAATAAATAAATTAAAAGGGAATTCTGGTTTGTAGTGGCGCCACGTAGGCGGGCCTAGGGTTGTCTTTTATATATATCTCTCAGAATACTCATTACTATTGCTTAGGTTTCGTATCACCGGCCACAACTTATTTGGAATTGAACCATAGTTATTGTTATGGTTATAGTATGCAATTACAAAGAATTAATGCAATTATCAACCAAGCAGTACGTGGCATCTGAATGGAACTGTTCACAACTAGATATTCTAAACAAAAATTTTGACACATAACATATTAAAATCTCACAACATAATTTTGTGAGCACTTGAACTAACAAATATCCCCAAATAATAATAAAGACGACCTTAATTTCCTAACAATCAAGAAGAAAAAGGCATGTTGCTTAACATATTTTTCAAAAAGATAGTATATCGGGTTGTATCCAAGTTTACAGTTCATAAATTAATTGAAATAATCCCAAAGAAAGAGTTATTACTTCTTTATTCAAAAACAAAAAACTTTATCAAAATAAAGAATTATCACTACAGTAAAAATGATCCTTAACGGCAATTAATACCTTAATTGTCGCTAAATAAGTATTTTCAGACGTAATTGGTACTCTCTATAAATGTCCCTAAAGTCTATAGCAACATTGAATCTAATGACAATTAATTAATGTCCGGCTCTAGTACTCTTCGTTTAATGTGCATATTTATTGCCGATAATTTATTTTTTTTGTTATAGTGTATTTTGGACATTTGTTAGTTTCAAGAGAACTTGATCTCTTAGTATGCCCAAACAGAAGAGACGAAGAAATATGGCAAATTAGTTAACTTGAGATTAAAGAAGTGGACTAATTGTCTCTATACTAATATTCTTGGAAGAGTGAAATGGCATACAAATTGTGTGTACCTAAGAAAAAATAATCAAAATAATACACTAACTGTGGCAAGCAAGAGAGAAATCTGTTTGGTTCTTTTAACAAACTTCATCATTGGTTCCATATAAGTTATCACATATTGGTTGTTGTGTGCTATCAAATATAGCAGAACCCAGAAATAATTTTCCCAAAAAGTATATGAAAAAACTTGTAGAAATGGACCAAAATAAAGATAAATTTTTAGTCATCCTCATTGGAATTTTTAACAGAGTTCAAAACAAGTCACCAAAATAGCAAAAAAAAATTGCAATTTTTTTTGCAATAGCTAAATGAATAACAATGACTTACAGTAAAAGATTAAGCTTCATGAAATATGTGGAAGAAAACTTTGAGGAATGAAACACACTTCATAAGAAGTTTAATTAATGTATTTGAATTTGACTCCCCTATAGCGAAAAAAACCTACAAATAATAGTGGCAGAAATAAATGATTTTTTACTAAATAACCAAATGTAATGAATTCAACCATTTCAGTAGCGTTATAAGTTGTGGACTGAGAGGTGCAAGCGTGGTAATGTCGCATTACAATCAAAATTAATTTTCTTTGTTTATACGAAAAAAACCTGTAGAAAGGAACAAAAGAGAAGATCAATTTTCAGTAATCTTTGTTGAATTTTTTAACAGAGTAAAAAAAAGTCACCAAACTAGCAAAAGGAAATTTCCATAATGACATGAATCATTATGACTTCTAGTAAAGATTAGGTTGCATGAAATAGGAGGAAGAAAACTTTGAGGAATGAAAAAAACTTCATAAGAAGCTTAATTAATGTATTTGAATTCGACTACCCTAAAACGGAAAAAACCTACAAATAATAGTGGCAGAAAATCTCACTATTTATAGACAACGAACAAATTCTTATTGTGCCTTATCGGAAAGGTAACAACACTTTGGAAAAGTTACAACCCTTCGGAAAGGTCACAACATTTCATAAAAGTCACATTTTTTCATAAAAGTCGCAACTCTTCATAAAAGTCACAACTTTTTATAACTTTTTATAAAAGTTACAACTTATCATAAAAGTCACAGCTTTTCATGAAAGGGAAAGACTAGTTTTGGAAATAAATAAATTAAAAGGGAATTCTGATTTGTAGTGGCGCCACATAGGGTGACCTAGGGTTCTTTTATATATATATATATATATAGGGGATTTAATCATGTTGTCATGATCCATAAATTCGAGTAATGATGTAACCTATTACAACCCACCAGTAGGTAACACAACTCATAGCCTGGAACGACAAGTAACAACCATACATGATAGAAAAAAAATATAAAACACAAAAAAAGAAATAATTTAAAGAACACAACAAGAAATATGAACTGAGGAAAATATATACAATCAAAAGAGATCCAAACCCAAGACCTTGTAGTCACATGTACAGAGCTGCTAAAATAAGTACAAGTCCCAAAAGTGGAACAAACTCAAAAGAAAAAATCTAGTCTAAAGATAATACAGGAAGAGATAGGATGACCCAGGATGCCATAAGCTCACCCTCGCGTTTGAGTATCCCTGTTGTAGCCTTGATATCAATGCTAGTGACTGGTGCTTGGACCTGCATCACAAAAACAGATGCAATGTGTAGTATGAGTATTAAAATTATGTACCTAGTAGGCACCATAGGTCGACTGAGCTTGGAATGTAAAAATATTATTGTAGAGAGGAAAGGAAAACAACTAGAGGTCACATAACAAACTGGTAGCGAAGAGCTAACTATGAAGTGCACGAGTCAAGGATATATCAGGTAGTAAAGTAAATTTCTAACTAAAACCTAATATGACCCCATAAGACCAGAGGTACACTCATACACAATTGAAAGTAAATAACCCGAAAGGACCCCATAAGCATGATGGGTACACAATAGGACAAAGGAACTAATAGCTAAGTTTAAGAACACTTCAGGATTAGCTATGACCATCCACGGACTCGGACTGTGGTATAAGAAACCCAAGAACTCAATAGAATAACAAAGTCATGACTTAAATCCAACTAATAGATGTGTGCCCATACTTCAACCAAGGCATAAAAGGGTGAGTCAGGGCCTCAAACCATGACTAAGAATGTACGCTAGGTCCTCGAACTCTCTAAGAGAAGGTACCCCATGGCCTAAAACCCAGGATGATAAGAATGCACATGGACCTCGAATTGTGGGAAAAGAACTCTCAATACTCCAAATGCTCTGCTATCCCCCAACCAGTCCATATTATTGAGTGGAACCATCTCCAAAGTCACCAGGAACCAACTCTAGCGCTGAATCCAAGACTCGACCCTAAACATCCAAATAAAGCTTGAAACCACACACATACATAGCTGAGTCGATCACAAGGGTAACTAATGGATAGAAGATTATAAGAGTTGGGTTTTCACCTAGCTAAGGACAACACTATTGGACCTAAATTTGTTATATCCGTCTATAGAGAGCTAAGTTGTCTAAAGCAACATCAGAGCATTTATACGGCCTATCGGCTCAAAAATTCAAGTTCATGGCAATATCTAGACAAAATGTAGGCTAATGAGAATATCAATCTACCATACAAACATGAGAAACAATAATACTATATCTATGAGGAAAGACAATAACATACAGTAATGACCCAGTCGGTTATTTTTGGAAAATATCATGAATTGGCCATTTTCCCCATCTTAATACCAACCCCAAGTCTTTTATGATTTAGTTTGAAAAGTTGGTTTTGAACTTTGAGTTAAAAATTGAGAATTTGGTAAGTTTGTGAGTTTTAAAGGCTAAGTTAAGAAAGTGGTTTTGGGAGTCATTTGAAGTTTCAAGTGTCGGAATGGAACTCCATTGATTTCATCAGTCCCAAAATGTGTAATTCGATCTGTGAAAGTTGTCGATTTTAGATTTCGAATCTTTTTGAGGATTTGAGGTTCTAAGTTATGAAATTATAGAAACTTAGCCTTTGGGTTGACTTTGATCAACATTCAGAGTTCGGATGCTCGGATCTATATTCCAAGAGGTCTATTGGATTTGGGGGATGATTTTAGTCCTAGGTGAGGTCTTAATTGATTTTTGAGAGGTCCCAAGCTTGTTTTAGCCTTTTTAGGCGTGAGTAAGTTTCTTGTGTTTTCGTGGATGTCGGTCAAGAAGACCTCAGATTCATGTTTCGAGGGTTCCACTAAGTCTGTAATATCGAGTATAATTAATTTTCATATGTGGTTTGTGTGCACGGGGTTCCAAACTAATCATAATGGTCATTTCAATGTTTTGAGAGTTTATTGTTTTTTGTGGTGCTTGGGTTCTCTAACCTTCTCTTTTGTGATAGGCCTTCCGCTTAAGCGAAGGCCAGACCTTTTGGAAGGGTTCAATTAAGAGAACAAGGGCTCACTTTAGTTATCGTCGCTTAAGTGAAGCCTTGTTCGCAAAAGTGAGACCCGTGTTTTTAGAGAGGGTTTTTGCTGCAATTTTTGGGGTTTAAGCCCCATTTTACCATTTTTGAGTTTTGGGAGCATTTGGGTTGCGATTCAGACAAGATTTTTGAGGAAATCTTTTGGGTAATTATTCTTAACTCTAAATATTTTATTACCCATTATTATATATGGATTTATGTGTTCAAATCAAGTTTTTAAATGAAAATATTGGGGTTATATTCAAGAACCCAAGAATTTAATCAAATGGTGAATTTAAAGTGGTTTTGAATCCTTTTTTGAAATGAATTTTCTAATGAGTTCCTCAAGGCTTAAGCATCATTTTCAAGTATTAAATTTAGGATTTAAACCTTGATTTTAGAATTGGGCTTTGTGTCGATTGACCCACCTTTCAAGATGATTGATGTTGGTATTGTTGTTTCCAAAAATTTACCTTGAATACTTGCTTGTGCATAGATTGTGTGGCTTTGGAAGTGATTTAGAAGGACAAGACTCAACTATTGGAGTGATTGTTAATTTATTTAAGGCAAGTGACTTCCTAAACCTTGTATTATAGTTGAATTCGTATGCTTCCTTCGTTCATTGTGTGTTGGGTGTAATAGAGATGAGGTGAAGGGTTTAAATTGTACACTTGATACATCTAAATGAATAAAAGGGGTTGAAATGGAAGGGCTTGTGTGTTGAACATGATGATGTGAATTGCCTTAATGGAACCCTTATTTATTGATTGGTCAAATACTTGAAAGTATGAATGTGGACTTGAATTGTGAAATTGTTGTCTCTTTTATGTTGTGTGATATTGCTTGTGTACTTTGATCGTTGAACACTAGGATGAGACATATGATGATTCTGATGTCGAAGACTTTGCCGGAAAGTGTTGTTATACTGAGGTCTTTGTTGGCCAGTGTGATTTGACTGAGGTCATTAGCGGTGAGTATTAGTATGTCGAGGTCATTTCCTGCAAAAAATTTAAAGTCGATGGGAAATGGTTCAGGCTAGTTATATAAAGTCGATAGGAAATGGTTCCGGCAAGAGATTGATTATTGTGACCTTGTGTATAATTGCTTATGCGTGAATCGCTTGATACTTGACATTTGTGTTTTTGCTTTGTGTGACAAAACTACTTGTCATTGAGATTGACTTATTAGATTCGTTTGATTGTTGAATTGTGAAGTTTGAACTATGAATATTGAGCCTGTGAGCCGTGTATTCTAGAATTTCTAGATTGGGCTAATTTTTGTGCAGGTTGTAGTTTGAGGAGGTTTGCTTGGAGTGTAAGGGGTATTCATTTTCTAGCTACTTGCTTTGTTTAGTAGGTTGCTTGCGTGGTACCATGTTGTTCGTACTCACCCCTTACTTCTGCACTGGTGTTTGTATCGAGCCCAGACCCGCATAATCTCTTTCTCTTTATTCAATGTCGAGGCTTGTCAAAGACTTAAAGAGATAGCTGATTATCATTCGGTGGACCCTCTTTTTCCTTTTCTTACACTTTGTTCTATTTGAGATACAAAGACTGAGACTTTTAAATATTTCTTAATTCCGTACTTATATATATAGTGGCATGTACATGTGACAATCATATTTTTGGGGTTTTAATAGAAGAATAAATTTTTCGCTTTATCTTGTTCTTGTTTCTATTGTTATTACCATTTTTTTGTTTTTCGTTGGGTTAGGGCTGATTTGTCTTGGTTGGAAAGTACAAGTGTCATCAAGTCTATTTTTGGGTCGTGACGAATGGTATCAGAGCCCCAGGTTCATAGGTCACACGTGTGTACAAGCCAAGTCTATGTAGAGTCTTGAGGATCGATATGAATACTACTGTACTTATCTTCAATAGGCTAGAAAGATTGTTAGGAAACATCCTTTTATTCATCCTTTCTTATCGTGCGTGGTTACCTTTGTTAGTGCTGAGTTGCCGCTTGTTGTTTTGAGAGATGCCGAGGACTAGAGCTTTTGTTTCCAATGATAGAGGGGAGGCAGTTCTAGAGGCTGTTGTTAAGGCCCCAGCTAGGGGTATAGGTAGGGCCAAAGATAGAAGTCGTGCTTGTGAAGTAGCACCAGGTAGAGGTCGTGCCCGTGGAGTGGCACCAGCCAGAGGCAAGGCTAGAGAGGCTTCTCCTAAGCCACAGGTTGAGGTTGCTGGAGATCAGGTTCCTGAATTTGGGGCTTCATCTTTTAAGACATCATGTTGAGGATGCTTGGGGTGATACAGAACCTTTCTCTGGGTGGTGTGCTAGGCACACCCCAGGGTGCTCAAATGAGAGTAGGGGAGAAGACTTCAGGTGTTCAACATCAGGAGGGCCAGCCACCAGTGGTTCCTACACTGGCTGGTGCACAGATTTCTCCTAAGGTTTTCTTGACAGCGGCAGATCATCAGTGCTATGAGAGGTTTCAGAAGATGAAACCACCCAAGTTTTGGGGTGGTAAGAGCGAGGTCCTTCCAATCCATTGTGAGCACCGCCAAGGAGGTGGAGTTGATGGTTTTAGAGGAGTTTGGGGAGCCCAAGAAGGCCCGTTCTTCTAGTTAGTTTTTTGGTGCCTCATCTTCAGTCAAAGGTTATAAATATAGTAGTTCTTTAAAGCATCGTGGGCTGGTTTATGCTTCTATGCCAGCAACTGAAGTGGGCACTCAGCCTGAGGATCTCATTATTCTTACTGAGGTAGCCATGGTAGTGCGTCTGGTTCATATCAAGAGTTATCTGTGCCGAGATCTTGCTTTACTTTTAGGGATCTAGGTCATATGATGCGACAGTTTCCTCTACAGACTCATTCAGGACATCATCGTTCTTATTCACATGCTCAGCTAGGGATTGATTGCCTCTGGCTAGAGGTCCAGGCATGGTTCAGTCCGATATAGATGGTAGGACTACTGGTAGAAATACTCTAGCTCCATAGGAAGGCTACCGAGATGGCCAGTGCTATGCTTTTCCAGGGAGACCTGAGGCTGAGATTTCTGATGGTGTGATGACAAGATCATCCCAGTTTGCCATGGACTTGTGTTAGTATTGTTTGATCTAGGATCTTATTTCTCATATGTGTCTACCTATTTTGTTGTTGGGTTTGATATGATGTAAGTTTGCATGTCTGTGCCTATTCATATTTCTACACCGATAGGTGAATCTTTAGTGGTTGATCAAGTGTATTAATTTTGTCTTGTTTCTTTTTCTAGGTATGATACTTTGGTAAACCAGATCATTTTAGGGATGGTAGACTTTGATATTATCTTGGGTATGGATTGGCTTTCCCCGCATCATGTTTTTCTATATTGTTATGCTAAGACTGTGACCTTAGCGATGCAGGGTGTCCCAAGAGTTGAGTGGACAGGTCCTAGTGGTTCCTACCCTAGCAAAGATATAGCCTTTATTAGAGCTCACAAATTTGTTGATAGAGGGTGTTTGTCCTACTTGGCTTTTATTATGGATACTAGTGTCGAGCCATCTCCTATGGATTCTGTGCTCGTGGTTCGAAAGTTTGTACATGTGATTCCAACTGATCTTCCAAGTGTTCCACCGGATATGGATATTGATTTTTCTATTAACTTGGAGCTGGGTACCAAGCCCATCTCTATTCCTCCTTATCGTATGAGTCTAGCTGAGTTGAACGAAAAGAAGGATCAGTTGCACGATTTGTTGAGTAGGGGATTCGTTCTCCCTAGTGTTTCTTCGTGGGGTGATTTGGTGTTGTTTATGAGGATGAAGCATGGATCTATGAGGATGTGTATTGATTATCAAATTTAGAAGAAGGTGACAATGAAGAACAAGTATCCACTTCCTCGTATTAATGATTTGTTTGATCAGCTTCACGGTGCATCTCTGTTTTCCAAGATTGACTTGATTTTGGTTATCACCAGCAGAAGATTAGGGCATTAGATATCGCTAAAATAGCTTCAAGGACTCGTTATAGGCACTATGAGTTTATTGTGATGTCTTTTAGTTTGACTAACGTCCCTGCAACGTTCATGGAGTTGATGAACAGGGTGTTTCGACCGTATCTGGATTTTTTTGTGCTAGTGTTCATTAACGACATCTTGGTGTACTCCAAGACTGAGGAGCATCATGATCAAAATTTAATGATTGTACTCCAAAGATTGAGGGAAGAGAAGTTTATGCCAAGTTCTCAAAATGCGAGTTTTGGCTTGATACTTTGGCATTTTTGGGACACGTGGTGTCGAAGGAGGGTATTCAGGTGGATCCAACCAAGATTGAGGTTGAGAGGAGTAGGACTAGAGCTACATCAGTTACTTAGATCCAAAGTTTGTGGGACTTGTGGGCTATTACCGAAGATTTGCTTAGAGCTTCTCTATCATTGCATCTCATTTGAATAGAATGACATGACATAGTGTGAGTTTCCTATGTTCTGATGAGTGTGAATAGAGCTTACAAAAGCTCAAGACATTGTTGACGTCGGCTCCCATTCTTACTTTACCCGAGAAGGGTGTGGATTTCACTTATTATGACGCTTCAGGAGTCGGGTTCCGAGGTGTTCTGATGCAGATGGGTAATGTGATTACGTATGCTTCTAGGCAGTTTAAGACCCATGAGAGGAACTACCCTACCCGTGATCTAGAGTTGGAAGTCATAGTGTTTATGCTTAAGCTATGGAGACATTATCTGTGTGGAGTTAATTGTTAGGTTTTTACAGATCATCAGAATCTTCAGTACATTTTCACCCAGAGAGATCTGAATCTGAGGCAACGTAGATGCCTTGAGGTATAGAAGGACTATGAGATTACTATCTTGTATCATCCGGGAAAGGAAAATGTGGTGGTCGATGCTTTGAGTAGGAAGACTTCTAGCATGGGAATTCTTATTGCTATTAGTGTGGAGGAGAGACCATTGGCTAGAGATGCTCAAAGGTTAGCCAACAGTCTCATCCAGTTATGGGTGTTTTAGGAGACGGGTGGTTTGATCACTTTTATTAAGGCTCGTTCTTTCATAGTTGAACAGATTCGTGAGTGCCAGTTTAATAATGAGAAACTAAGTCTCATTTGAGACAAGGTGGTGAGAGGGGAAGCCAAGGAGGTTATCCTTGATATTCATAGTTTCTTGCAGATTGGGGCAGGATTGTTTTGCCCAAGGTGGGCGAGTTGATTAGAATGATTCTTGATGAGGCCCATTGTTCTCGATATTCCATCCATCCGGGTGCGGCAAAGATGTATCATGAACTGAGCTAGTACTATTGGTGGTGTGGTATGAAGAGGGATATTGTGGATGTCATTTCGAGGTGTTTGACTTGTCAACAGGTCAAGTGTGAGCACCAGCGGCCTAGAGGTATATCTCAGAGGATGCTTGTTCCTACTTGGAAGTGGGAGCGGATCAATAGGGACATCATTGTGGGACTACCTACCACCGTGGGTGGTTATGAATCCATTTGGGTGGTTTGGATAGGTTGAAAAAGTCCACCCATTTCATCTAGTTCGGGTGAAGTGTAAGGCGGAAAAGTTGGCCGAGCTTTATTTGAGCCAGATTGTAAACTACAGGGGGTTCCAGTTTCTATTGTCTCTGATCGGGGTTCCTTGTTCACTTCCAATTTCTGGAAGGCATTGCAGCATGTTTTTGGTACTTGGTTAGATATGAGTACAACTTTTCATCCTCAAACTGATGGTAGGTATGAGCGGACGATTTAGGTATTGGAGGACATTCTTCGAGCATATGTGATTCATTTTGGTGCTAGATGTTATCAGTATTTTTCCTTTGCATAGTTTTCCTAGAAGAACAATTATCATTCCAGTATTCAGATTGCCCATTTTGAGGCGTTGTATAGAAAACGGTGTAGATCTCCGATCGGATAGTTTAATTCAGCTGAGATGGATTCATTGGATACAAACTTGCTTAGAGATGTTATGGAGCTGGTTCATATGATCCAGGGTAGACTGTTGAAATCCTAAAGTCAACAGAAGAGTTATGCGGATCGGAGCATTGGAACCCTAGTATTCATGGAGGATGATCATGTTTGGCTCCAAGTATCATCCATGAAGGGTGTGATGAGGTTCGAAAAGAAGGGAAAGCTTAACCCTAGATTCATTTGACCCTTTGAGATTTTTAGTCGTGTGGGAGATGTAACTTATAAGTTGGCCTTGCCACCAAACTTGTCAGTTGTGCATCCTGTATTTCATGTTTCCATTCTTCATAAGTACGTGTCAGATAAGTCTCATGTACTTTCCCTTGATTCAGTTAAGTTGGGTCCAAATTTGTCTTTTGAGGAGAAGCCTATAACCATTTTGGATAGGGACGTCTGGAAGCTTAGGACCAATGAGATTGCTTCAGTGAAGGTATAGTGGATGCATCGTTCAGTCGGTGAGATGACTTGGGAGACAAAGTCAGATATAAGTGCCAAATATCCTCATTTTTTCGAAGTTCCAGGTACTTTCTTTTGCTTTATGTTTGAGGACAAACATGGTTTTAAGTGGTGGATAAAGTAATGAGCTGGTCGGTCATTTTTAGAAAATTAAATGAATTGAACATTTTTCCCCTCTTAACACCGACCCCGAGTCTTTTATGACTGAGTTTGAAAAGTTGGTTTTGAACTTTAAGTTAAAAGTTGAGAATTTGGTAAGTTCGTGAGATTTAAAGGCTAAGTTGTTAAGAAAGTGTGTTATAGGGTCTATTGGAGTTTCGAGTGTCGGAATGGAATTCTGTCAATTCTATCAGTCCCGATATGTGAAATCTGATTTTTGAGAGTTGTCAGATTTATATTCTGACACTTTTAGGTGATTTGAGGCCCTAAGTTGTGAAATTGTGGAAATTTAGCCTTTGGTTGACTTTGGTCAACATTTGTGATTCAGAATCTTGATGAGTCTGATATTTCAACTCATTTAAGTCTTGTTCTTCATAGTATTAGTGTCCTCGATGCCTATTTTGTGCTCTAAACTGATGTTTAAATGTTAATTTGCAGATATAAAGGCGAAAGAGCAAGGCAAGGATAATACCGGGCAAAAAGGAGAGAAAAAGATGAAAAAGGCTGAAGATAGTAAAAGCTGAGAATCGCCAAAGCCACTCGGCGACTCGCCTTGTGGCACTTCAGCTCACCTTAAGTTCCAGACCGCCAGCCCTGGGGAGAAACCAACTTGGCGATGGATTTGGACCTTCAGGGAACTTCCGAACCGGTCGGCGACACAGACTTGGATCGCTTGATGTTACAGAGTCCAAGAGATGAAGAACCACAACAAACCGGCGATGGAATGGAGCCATTGGCGCATCACCGAGTTGGTCGGCGATGCTCGACTAACCTCACCTAGTGATCCTGAAGGCCAAAATTTGAGAACGTATAAATTGTTTCTTCAAACAGAGATTAAGAGATATTTTTGGAATCAAGTTATTTCCTGAGTAATTTTTCCATTGTAGAACTTTGAGATTTTTCTTGAGACTTTTTTTAGTTAGTTTAAGGAGTTTTCTAGAAGATTTTGTGTTGGGTTTTCGATATTAAGAATATTGGATCATTGTAAAGATGCGGATTGCAATACATAGATTATGGAGAACGTAATTGGTATTAATTTTTTTTTTATGATGTGTGGCTAAACCCCCCATATTTGGGGGTGTGATCATGTGATTATTTGTTCTAATTAGCTTATGGGTATTGTTATTTACTGATTTAAATGCTGATTTGAAGTGGGTTTAATTGAAAGTTGTGTATTAACCTATGAATTGTAGTTGCAAATGCAATTCTAACTTAGTGTTCTCGGCTTGCTCGACAAAGAGGTTTTAGAACTAAGGTTATCGATCGATGATTGTAGTGATTGGATTGTTGTGGGTTCAGCTCGAGAGAGTGAATCTTAACTCGATCCTACATATCTAGCTCGAGAGAGTTGATAACATGAGGTATTGGGCTTCTTATAGGGTTATGCTTGTCGAGGTTCGAGAGAACTCGCTTGAATCGTGATAGTTGTTCGAGAGAAAACTATTGCATCTATAGTCTGGCTTACCCACTAAGATTCAACAATTGTTAGTATATTTCTATTACCCATATAGTGAAATTAGCCTTTAATCAATCACATCCTCAAGTATCCCTTATCTACTTGATTACTCCCCTGTTCTTAGTAGCCGTTAATTGACAAATCCCCCCCCCATTTGACACTTGTTGTCAACCCCTTAGATTTAATTGAAGGATTTCGATAATTTCTATTCCTACAACTATTTAGAACAGGTTTATAACTTCGTAACTGAATTCTAACTTGTATCACTCCCTGTGGGATCAACCCCTAATCTTTGTTAGGTTTATACTAGATTGCGATCACCTACACCTAGTATTGGATGAGGTGTAGTTGAGTGTTTATCAAAAAATGGCGCCGCTACTGGGGAGTGGTGTTTAGAATTCTCTTATTGAAGTTTGGATTATGATCTTAGTGTGTTGTAGTTGAATCGACTTACTTTGTTTTGTGTTCATTGTTGGCTATTTGCGAACAGGTGAGGAGATGAGTGTGAACGAAAGTAACAGTAGCCAACTTGGCCACCAAGATGACATCGGTAACATGAACGATTTCAATGTCATTCAAGTCTGTGGTGTAGGTGCTATCTGGTTGCCTCCCGATGTCAATGTCATTCAAGCCACGTGACTAGCATGATCTTGCAACTCTTGCAAATGAAAGGACTATTTGGAGGGCTAGCTCATCGTAACACCCCGTATGCTAGACCTACCAAAATGCAGATTTTCAGCAGTTGCAGGTGCAACCCACGGTTGCCACCCACAGTCCGTGCGGGTGGTACGTGGGAGGCCACCTGCAACCCTCCCCAGAAAGCTCTGAAAAATTTGTCTAAGGCACGACCCACGGCGGGACCCACGGACCGTAGGTCAGGCCATAGACCGTGGATCGATGCCCCAGTCGCGAACGATGGCCGACCAGCACGGACCGTCGGTCAATCCACGGTCTGTGGGTCTGGTCCGTCGTTTGGCCACGACAACAATTAAGTCAGGGATCTTTTGGTCTTTTCCTTATGCGTTGGACCCCTAAACTACGTCGTTTAAACCCTAAACTATGAAGTTTTGGCCAGTTTTAGCCTAGAAACATAACTAGAACTTACCTAAGTCAGATCATTAATCAAAACCTAGAAAAATTAGAGCGTAAGAGGAGAAAGAGGTCAAGAAAGCAGCAAGATTCCATCAATTCCAGCCCAAAAATCGATAGATTTCTCCGTGAAATTCGTCACCGGGTATGTGGGATTTCACTAGTGGGTTTGTTTCACCCATAGGTCCCTAGAATTCAGTCTGAATCTTGATTCCCTTGATATTATCTAGACCTATGGTTTCTTGAATGTTAGAAATTGTTGGGTTTTTGCTGTTAGAATGATCCAAATCAGATTATCCTGTTGTTGCTCAGTTTCTTGCATGAAATTCAGAACCCTAGATTTGTAGTTCCTTTAGTTCATGGATTACACATGCTAGGCCAGCTATTTCAATTATATACATGCTTCAGTTTACGAATGTCATATTATCATATATAATTGTTGCAGTCTCTGAGTATGCATGTCAGAACATCGAGCTATCCATATTTTACAGCATTCAGTCATAATGCGTTAATTTCATAATCAATTGGGAGTATCTTAATACCGAGTGGACTAGGGTTCCAGCGTACCCTCATAGTCCCAAAACTACGTGCCCCGTAGGTTGTAAGTCCCCTCTGTGGGAATCATTTTAGTGATCACGCCAGTCATGCTGTTATACCTCTGGCAAGGTATATTGGGTCCTATCGATGGGGCATATACATCGGACTCCACATTTAGCTCATGTGGTTTTATGCCAGTTATTAGTAGCTCCCATAGTAAAGTCAGATTCTAGTGCTTGACCAGGTTATCAGTTACAGTTCAGTATTCAGACTCAGCATATCATGTACTTGGTCATTGCATTGAGTTAGCTCAGTATTTCAGTATATCTGAATATTTACATTCAGCTTAGATTATACCATTGCTGTTATTGCTTTGTTCAGTTATGATTATTGTTCAGCTTTACTCTATCTTGCATGCTCAGTACCTTTCAAGTACTGACGCATATTCTGCGCTACATCTTCTCGTGATGTAGGTTTAGGTTTTCAGCTTCCAGATCACGCATAGATCGGTTCTCGATCTTCAGCTCAGCAGTATTAGTGGTGAGTCCTCATTCTCCGAGGAAGACAGACATGGTTCCTTTGCTTTTAGTCTTATTTCAGTTTTTGCTAGATTTAGCTGGGGCATGTCCTAGAATTTCTAGTTAGTTAGAGGCTTTATTTCAGACATAGTTAGAATCAGCTTTAGTATTTGAGTTTGACTTTTTAGTTGTTGTTAAACTCTCCGCATTTATATATTCAGATAGAGTATGGGTATTCCCCATCATTTCAAATTTATCTTATGATTAGCTTCCGTACAGTGTATATTGATCCAGTTATCTTTAAGTATGCTTATGTAATGCCAACAGGGTTAGCTTGGGATATCTGAAAATGCGCATTAGGTTTAAGTGTCCTAGGATATCTGAAAATCCGCACTAAGTAGAGTCTTTTTCATGGGTGTGAAGTGCACCACATCTAATAAGGGGAAAGCTACGAAGTGATTTAGGAAAGACTCACTTTCTTGATATTCTTATCGTGCGTTGGTATGATCTACCTTCTAACTCATCGTTATGCATTTCAGATCATGCCTCCTCATAGAGCTAACGCAAGGAATGCTAACGTAGCTCCTCCAGTCCTAGATCAGGAAGTTTCGAATACAGAGTTTCAGAACACTATCCAACTTTTGGCTCAGAGTGTGACTAACCAGAACAACCAGCTAGTTCCAGTTCCTGCAAATGCTAATGTTGGGTCAGCTGCAGCTAGATTTCTTGATTTTATTAGGATGAATCCTCCTGAGTTCTTAGGATCACAGATTGGTGAGGATCCCCAAAACTTCATAGATGAGGTCAAGAAGTTCTTTGAAGTGATGCAAGTGACAGGTAATGATAGGGTAGAGTTTGCATCCTATCAGCTTAAGGATGTAGCTCATATCTGGTATACTCAATGGAAAGAGAACACGGGTACATATGCAGCTTCTATCACTTGGGAATGCTTTAGTGAGACTTTTCTAGACAGGTTCTTTCCAAGATAGTTGAGGGAGGCAAAAGCTCAGGAGTTCATGAATTTGAGACAAGGTCACATGACAGTCCAAGAGTACGAAGTCAAGTTCACCCAACTCTCCAGGTACGCTCCTCACATGGTTGCCGATTCCAGGCCTCAAATGAACAAGTTTCTGTATGGAGTGTCAGACTTAGTGAAAACAAAGTGCAGAAATGCTATGTCGCTGAGAAATATGAACATCTCTAAACTTATGACTCATGCTCAACAGGTTGAGGGAGATAAGCTTAAGGAAATAGCTAAGGACAACAAGAAAGCTAGAATAGGTAACTATGAGTACTATCAACAGAAATCGGGTGGTGGAAATCGCTCTCAGTTTTAGCAGAAATCTTCAGCTCTGCCACTTTATCTGCTAGTGTTCCATCCTCCAGGTTCCGACAGGATAAAAAAGGTAGGGCATCAGGCTCTAAGTCTCAGGGGAGTGTTTCAGGTACCAGAACCTACCCAACTTATCCTAAGTGTGGTAAGAACCATCTGGGCGAGTGTATTGCAGGAAAGCAATGATGTTTTGGGTGTGGTCAGTCTGGTCACAGGTTGCGAGATTATCCTTCTAAACAGGGGCAAGGAGGTAATAATGGTAGAGCTCAGTCCACAACTTCAGCAGCACCAGCAGGTCACCTGACTCAACATGGTAACTCATCTGGTACAGGTGGCCGTCAGCGCCAAAACAGATTGTATGCTCTTCAGGCTCGCCAGGATCAGGTTGATTCTCCTAATGTGGTCACTAGTACGTTACAAGTTTTTAACTTGGATGTTTATGCTTTGTTAGATCCAGGGGCTACTCTTTCCTTTGTAACTCCTTATATAGCAGTCAAATTTGATGTTAGTCCAGAAACTCTCTTAGAACCCTTCTCAATCTCTACTTCAGTTGGTGACCCAGTTATAGCTAGACGGGTATACAGAAATTGCACTGTCACAGTCTCTCAGAAACTCAACTCAACAGATCTTGTACACTTAGAAATGGTAGACTTCGATATCATTCTACGCATGGATTGGTTACATTCATGTTATGCCTCAGTCCATTGTAGAACTAGGATTGTTCATTTTCAGTTTCCAGACAAACCAATGTTAGAATGGAAGGGCAGTAGCTTAGCACCTATGGGTCGATTCATTTCTTACCTGAAGGCCAGAAAGGTGATCTCTAAGGGTTATCTCTATCATCTAGTTCGGGTTAAGGATTAAAGCTCTGAAATCTCAAATCTTCAGTCAGTTCCAGTAGTTAATGAGTTCCCATAAGTGTTTCCAGAAGATCTTTTCGGAGTTCCTCCCGAAAGAGAAATTTACTTCGAAATTGATCTCCTTCCAGATACCCAGCCTATTTATATTCCTCCTTACAGAATGGCTCCAGCTGAGATTAGGGAATTGAAAGAGCAGTTGAAAGACCTTCTAGATAAGGGCTTTATCAGACCTAGTATTTCGCCACGGGGTGCCCAGTGTTGTTTGTGAAAAAGAAACATGGTTCTCTCAGGATGTGCATTGACTATCGGCAGATGAACAAAGTCACAATCAAGAATAAGTATCCCATCCCCTGGATTGATGACTTGTTTGACCAACTTCAGGGTGCTAGTCATTTTTCGAAGATAGACCTCAAATCCTGTTATCATCACCTCAAAGTCAGAGATAGTGACATTCCGTAAACAGCCTTCAGAACTCGGTATAGTCATTATGAATTTGTAGTTATGTCATTTGGACTAACCAATGCTCCTACAGCTTTCATGGATTTGATTAACAGAGTGTTCCAGCAGTATTTGGACTTGTTCGTAATCGTCTTTATTGATGATATCCACATTTACTCTAGGAATGAAGAAGAACATGCGACTCATTTGAGAGTTGTTCTGCAAACTCTCAAAGATCGCCAGTTGTTTGCTAAGTTTAGCAAATGTGAGTTTTGGTTACAATCAGTTGCTTTCCTCGAGCATATAGTATCTAGTGAAGGGATCCGAGTGGATTCTCAGAAAATAGAAGCGGTAAAACAATGGCCTAGACGTACCTCTCCTACAGATATCATAAGTTTCTTGGGTCAAGCAGGTTATTACAGAAGGTTCGTGGAAGGATTTTCATCCATAGCCTCTCCATTGACTAAGTTGACTCAGAAAAAGGTTAAGTTTCAGTGGTCAGATGATTGTGAGAAAAGCTTCGCAGAACTGAAAACTAGGTTGACTACAGCTCCAGTTTTGACTCTACCAGAGGGTTCAGACGGTTATGTTTTCTATTGTGATGCGTCCAGAGTCGGCCTAGGTTGTGTGTTGATGCAGTGAGGTAAGGTTATAACTTATGCTTCTAGACAACTTAAGGTGCATGAGAAGAATTATCTGACTCATGACCTCGAGCTTGCAGCAGTGGTGTTTGCACTTAAGATGTGGAGACATTACTTGTATTGTGTTCACATAGATGTGTACACAGACCATGAAAGCCTTCAGTATGTGTTCACCCAGAAAGAGTTGAATCTTCGCCAGAGGAGATGGCTTGAGTTCCTCAAGGATTATGACATGAATGTCCTTTACCATCCTGGTAAGGCCAATGTAGTAGCAGATGCCCTTAGCAAAATATCTATGGGTAGTGTAGCACATGTTGAGTAAGAAATAAAAGAACTAGTAAAGGATGTTTACAGGCTTACTCGCTTGGGAGTTCGCCTTATGAGCATATCAGATGATGGTGTAACACTTCAGAATGGGTCAGAATCTTCATTGGTAGCGGAGGTTAAGGAAAAGAAAGACAGTGATCCGATATTGCTTCAACTAAAGGGTGCAGTCCTCCAACAAAGAGTTGAGGTATTCTCCCAAGGGGGAGATGGTGTGCTTCGCTATCAGGGTCGATTATGTGTTCCTAAGGTGGGTTAGTTGAGACAGCAGATTCTTGCAGAAGCCCATAACTCCAGGTATTCTATTCATCCAGGCGCCACTAAGATGTACCATGATCTGCGGGAAGTCTTTTGGTTGAATGGCATGAAGAGGGTTATAGCAGATTTTGTGGCTAAGTTGCGTAATTTTCAACAAGTGAAGGTAGAACATCAGAAAACAGGGGGTATGACTCAAGATTTCAACATTCCTACTTGGAAGTGGGAAGTGATCAACATGGACTTCATTATAGGTTTACCTCGTACTAGCAGACAGCATGACTCCATTTGGGTGATAGTAGACAGTGTTACTAAATCTGCATGTTTTTTGGCTATTAAGACTACAGACTCGGTGGAGGACTACGCCAATCTTTACATTTTTGAGATAGTTAGGTTGCATGGGGTTCCTTTGTATATCATCTCAGGTAGAGGTCATCAGTTTACCTCTCATTTTTGGAAGTCATTTCAGAAAGGTCTTGGTACTCAGGTTAATCTTAGAACAGCGTTTCATCCGCAAACGGATGGTCAGGTAGAGTGTACCATTCATACCTTAGAGGACATGTTGAGAGCTTGTGTGATCGACTTCAAGGGAAGTTGGGATGATCACCTTCCTCTTATAGAGTTCGCCTACAATAATAACTATCATTCCATCATTCAGATGGCCCCTTATGAGGCATTGTATGGGCGTAGATGTAGATCTCTAGTTGGTTGGTTTGAAGTAGGTGAAGTAGCCTTGATAGGACCAGATTCGGTTCATGATGCTATGGAAAAATTGCATCTCATTAGAGATAGACTTAAGACAACCCAGAGTCGCCAGAAGTCCTATGCTGATGTAAGGAGAAGGGACTTGGAGTTCCAAGTTGATGATTGGGTTTTCCTGAAAGTTTCACCTATGAAGGGTGTGATGAGGTTTAACAAGAAAGGAAAGCTTAGTCCTAGATATGTAGGCCCTTACAAGGTCTTGAAAAGGGTTGGTAAAGTGGCTTACGAGTTAGAGTATCCAGCAGAACTAGCGGCAGTGCATCCGGTCTTTAACGTTTCGTTGTTGAAGAAATGTGTGGGTGATCCAGCTTCCAGAGTACCTTTAGAGAGTGTGGCTGTGAAAGATAGTCTCACTTATGAGGATGAGCCAGTTCAGATTTTTGATCATCAGGTTAGAAGGTTGAGAAACAAAGAAGTCACTTCAGTTAAGGTTTTGTTGAGGAGTCAGTCGGTAGAGGGAGCTACTTGGGAAGCAGAAGCAGCCATGAAGGCCAAGTATCCTCATCTCTTTCCTTCTGATTCCATTCCAGCTTGAGGTAATAGTTCCTCTTCAGTTTTTCAGTCATTTATGTGCAGATTCAGTCTTAGTATCATGTTCCTTCAGTTTGTACTTGCATTTTCAGCGTATTTGCATGTCCTTGGAACTCAGTTCAGTCAGAAATCAATTTTCAGAAATTAGTGGTAGGGTTTGCAACTCTTTCCCTCCATATTCAGCTAGTTTAGTCTTCATTCGAGGATGAATGTTCCCAAGGGGGAGATAATGTAACACACCGTATCCTAGACAGACCAGATTGCAGATTTGATAAGCTACAAGTGCCACCGACAGGCACCACCTACGAACTGTAGGGTGACCCACGGTCCGTCCTGGTGGTCCGTGGTTCACCACCTGGAGCCCCTCCCAGAAAAGCCCAGAAAAATTATTCTAAGACCAGACCTAAGGCAGGAGCTACGGACCGTAGGTCGGGCCCCAGATTTCAGTCCCAGAAACCCCCCAGAAAATCAGCTAAGGGTCAGCCTATGCCAGGACCCACGGACCGTAGGTCAGACCATGGTCCGTGGTCCAGCGCCGTAGGTTAGACCCTCATTATTCAACTCCCAGTAACGAATGACGGTTGACCAGCACGGACCGTCGGTCCATCCACGGTCCGTCGGTCAGTCCGTCAGTTGACCCCGACATCAGTTAAGTCAGGCGTCTTTTGGTCTTTTCCCTATGCGTTGGACCCTTAAACTATGTCGTTTAACCCCTTAAACTACGTAGTTTTGGTCAGTTTAAGTCTAGTAACTTAATTAGAACTTACCCTAGTCAATTCATTCTCCAAAATTGAGCAAACTCAGAGAAAAAAGGGATAAAGAGTCGACCAAACCTTTTACAAGAACGCAGTGAGCTTTCTTCATTTCCAGCCCCAAAATCGAAAGATCTCTCCATGGAATTGATCATCAAGTATGTTGGATTTCACTAGTGGGTTCCTTTCGCCCATTAGGTCCCTAGAATTTAGTCAGAATCTTGATTCCCTTGATATTATCTAGACCTAAGGTTTCTTGAATGTTAGAAATTGTTCAGTTTTAGCTGTTAGAATGATCCAAATCAGATTATCATGTTGTTGCTCAGTTTCTTTGATGAAATTCAGAACCCTAGCTGTGTAGTTCCTTTAGTTCATGAATTACACATGCTAGGCCAGCTATTTCAGTTATATACATGCTTCAGTTTACGAATGTCATATTATCAGATATAATTGTTGCATTCTCAGAGTTTACATGTCAGAACATCAAGCTATCCATGTTTTACAGAATTTAGTCATAATATGTTAATTTCATAATCAATTGGGAGTAGATTAATACAGAGTGGACTAGGGGTCCAGCGTACCCTCATAGTCCCAGAATTACGTGCCCCGTAGGTTGTAAGTCCCCTCTATGGGCATCATTTTAGTGATAACGCCAGTCATGCCTTTATACTATGGGGAATTAGTACCAAAGGAAAAGAAAAAGGGTAGTGCTTTCAAGCCGATTGACTTTATAGTAGTTCGGGGGAAGAAGGTGAAGTGTAGCAGCTCGGATATTAATGAGGTACTTGGGTGTTCAAGGGACTTCATGCATTACTATATTGACCTCATCCAGAAGAAGACCCTAGATGATCTAAAGGGTTAGTTAGCACCCGTAGTTTTTGATGTGACACCGAGGTGGATCGAGAACGGTGCACTGATTAAGAAGAATGACCTGAACGTGGCCGCCAAATACTGATTCTGGTTTATTAGCAGCACCATTATGCCTTCGCAGAATGAGTCGATCCTCCGACATCAGAAGGCTGTGTGTCTAGGTTCTATTATAGATCGACAGAGACTGAACTTGGGTCTGCTCATTGAGCAAGAAATGTCCATGAGGGCCAAGTAGAGTCAGACGTCTTTTCCCTTTCCGGTGCTGATCACCGAGCTGTGTAGGTGGGCCTGCGTCCCAATGAATGAGAAGATGGATGTGGTGGTGACCCCACCTCCTCTATTGACATCCGACAGATCAAGGCCGAGTACATGAGGGATGAGGCCGACATGAGGAGAGCTGCACCGGTGGATATGTCCCTAGTCGTTGATGTTGATATGTTGCCGACTGAGGCAATACTTCTTCCTCAGGGTAGTGAGCTTAAAAGTACATCTAGACCCTCTACTTTTGCAGCTCCTAGTTCATCTGTTGAACCCCCTCCCACTACTGCTGCTACTGCTTCTGCCTTCTGACCCCTAACACCCCGTCAATGTTATACAAGATGGATCATCAGGCTCATTCCACCTATGTGCGTGACTCCCGGGTAGAGGCCGTTGTACATGGGATGATAGAGCGAGTGATTTCTGCTGCCTTTGCCCCGATTAGGGCTGAGATGAGAGAGCATTGGGAGTTGATTGATAGCCACAAGCTAGCACTGGATTCACTCACTGTGAGGGTTAAGTCTTGTGAGCAGGGTCGGGGTGATTCTACTGTTGTGACGTCCCTGAAGGCCGATGTTGTTGGGCTGTAAAAGGATTTAGATGAGCTGAAGTCCACAGATTTATCGATGTTGTTCGGAACAGTTGAGATTCCTGAGATCCTAAGTGCAGATGTTCCTGCCAATTTAGAGATTCCTTCGACTTTTACGATCAGAGATGTTGTTAGAGGGAATGCAACTGTTGAGTCGGAGGTTGAGACTGATGAGGAGGAGCTCGGTGTTAGAGACGCAGCTATGAATGATGATTTAGAAGATCTTGAGGGAGCCATGGTTGAGACAGCTATGCAGGCTTCTTTGAGAGAGACGTCGATGGTGGGCTCCAGCGGAGCCAAGGATGATGTTGTACTGGGCACTGATGCCCCGGCTGATGGAGTCACCGACATGTAGAGTTCACCCTGGGCTTAGCCTGGCAGGATGATCCCTTTAACTCCCTTTCTTTTATTTTTTAGACTGTTTGTTATTTCTTTGCATTTGAGGACAACTGCTAGGTGTATTTTGGTGGGGTGAGGTATTTTTATAGCTACCTCTTTTGAGTTGTTTTGTGGATATTTGTTGTTTTGTTTTGTGAATGTTGGATCTTTTCTTATGTTGATCCATTGTGTTCGTTGTTTGTTTTGAATTACTAATGGATTTGAACTGATTTTAAAAATTTCCACCTCTTGATGTGTTTGATTGTGGCTGTTCTCTTACAATTTCGAGTGTCGATTGTGATCAATACCGATAACTTGAATAGTGCTATTAATTGTACGACATGAGTGTACGGCTACAATGAGGCAAATTGAGTTACATAGGTCATATTTGAACTCCTAGCATCTCGTTGTGACTAGCCGATTGTTAGGTTGATCTCTTGTAATGATCATTGCACGCTAGCTAAAATTGTAGAGTCTTGTTTGATGATTGTGTCAAATTCCATGTGTGGTAAGGTTGTCTTGAAATGCATGCTTGATAATACCTAGAACTAGCCCTGTTAGTTCGATTGATTGATTGAAGCAAGCGATTGAAAGGATCTTAGGCGAAATTTGTGAAGAGTGAACCAAAAACTGATCTTATACCTCTTTGTGACCACCTTGTAAGAGTGTGAACCTAGCTTGGCACTATTTGGGCCTATCCTTTTCTTTGGAAGAATCTTGAACAACTTTGACCTTTTTATCCCATAACCTATAACCTTCATGAAGTATTGGTTCGTTTGAATAACCAACTTAGGCCAAGCCTAAGTTGGGGGTGTGGTGAAAAAGGAGAAAAGTCAAGTAGTGTGAAAAATTCCCCTTGATGGATTGTTCTGAAAAAGATGGAACCCCATGTAATATAAAATAAAAAAAAGGTGAAAATGGAAAAAGATTGAAAAAAGAGAAGAGTTGTGAAATAAACCTTGTGGAAGGAGAAAAAGAAATGGGTATCCAATGAGTCATGCTTAAATGAATAATACGGTGGATTGTATAGCGTGAAAGAGAAGGAGAAAGAGTAAATTGCAGGTCATACTTCATGAAGGTAGAAGTCACTAAACCGAAATGATCATACCTTTAAACTCAACCCCATTACAAGCCTTGAAAGACCTTTATGATCTTGAGTGAGCTGAAAATAATGTTGATTAGAAAATAAGGGCAAGCATATGGGTAGGGTCATGCATGTGTTTATCTTTGGGAGTGTGAGAATTGTTTTTGATTCTGATATTCCAATTTTTTAATGAATCTTGTGTGAAAATGGAATCATTCATTGTGTGAGGGCATTTGAATGCTTTTGTTGATCTTAAATTTGTATTTGAAGCAAGCATAGAGTGCACAATTGAACATTGTATGTGTAGTTTGAACCTTTTGTGTGCATTCATGTTGAGTCTTGAGTAGCACTGTTTGTAGGCATCCTTATTGAACTGATTGATCTTGTGTTTTTCTTGAGGACAAGCAAAAGTTTAAGTTGGGGGTGTTGATGAGTCTGAGATTTCGACTCATTTAGGGTTGTTCTTCATAGTATTAGTGTCCTCGATGCCTATTTTGTGCGCTAAACTGATGCTTTAATGTTAATTTACAGATATAAAGGCAAAAGAGCAAGGCAAGGACAATACCGGGCAAAAAGGAGCGAAAAAGATGAAAAAGGTTGAAGATAGTAAACGCTGAGAATCGCCAAAGCCACTCGGCGACTCGCCGAGTGGCACTTTAGCTCGCCTAAAGTTACAGACCGCCAGCCTTGGGAAAAAACCAACTTGGCGATGGATTTGGACCTTCGGTGAACCGCCGAACGGGGCGGCGACACATACTTGGATCGCCTAATGTTACAGAGTCCAAGGGATGAAGAGCCAAGGCAAACCGGCGATGGAATGGAGCCATTGGCATATCACCGACTGGATCGGCGATGCTCGACTAACCTCGCCTAGTTATCCTAAAGGACTATATTTGAGAACATATAAATTATTTTTTCAAACAGAGAAAACGAGAGATTTTCGGAATGTAGTCATTTCCTTAGTAATTTTTCCATGGTAGAACTTTGAGCTTTTGCTTAAGACTTTGTTTTACTTAGTTTAAGGAGTTTTCAAGTAGATTTTGAGTTGGGTTTTAGATATTAAGCATTTTGGATCATTTTAAAGACGCGGATTGCAATACCTAGATTATTGAGAACGTAATTTGTATTTATTTTTTCTTTTTATGATGTGTGGCTAAAACCCCCATATTTGGGGGTGTGATCATGTGATTATTTTTTCTAATTAGCCTATGGGTATATTTGTTTACTGATTTAAATGCTGATTTGAAGTGGGTTTAATTGATAGTTGTGTATTAACCTATGAATTGTAGTTGCAAATGTAATTCTAACTTAGTGTTCTGGGCTTGCTCGACAAAGAGGTTTTAGAACTAAGGTTATCGATTGATGATTGTAGTGATTGGGTTGTTGTGGGTTGAGCTCGAGAGAGTGAATCTTAAATCGATCCTTCTTCTCTAGCTCGAGAGAGTAGATAAAATGAGGTATTGGGCTGCTTATAGTGTTATGCTTGTCGAGGTTCGAGAGAACTAACTTTAATCGTAATAGTTGTTCAAGAGAAAGCTATTGCATTTATAGTCTAGCCTACCCACTAAGATTCAACAATTGTTAGGAAATTACAATTACCCATATAGCGAAATTAGCCTTTAATCGATCACATCCCAAGTATCCCTTATATACTTTATTACTCCCCTGTTCTTAGTAGCTGTTAATTGACAAACTTTGCCCCCCATTTGACACTTGTTGTCAACACCTTAGATTTAATGGACTGATTTCAATAATTTCTATTCCTACAACCGTTTAGAACTTGTTTATAACTTCGTAACTGAATTCTAACTTGTATCACTCCCTGTGGGATCGACCCCAACTCCTTGTTGGGTCTATACTAGATTTCGATCACCTACACCTAGTATTGGATGAGGTGTAGTTGAGCATTTTTCAATGCTCGGATCAGAATTCAGAGAGTTCTATTAGATTCGGGGGATGATTTTAGGACTAGGTGAGGTCTTTGTTGATTTTTTAGAGGTCCCTAGTTTTTTTAGCCTTGTTAGGAGTTAGTTAGTTTCTTATGGTTTTCGTGGATGTCAGGTCAAGGAGATCTCGGATTCATTTATTGATAGTTCCAGTGAGTCTGTAACGTTGAGTATAATTGATTTGCATACGTGATTTGTATTCACAGGATTCGTTCCTCCGAGAGTCCTTTCGATGTTTTGAGAGTTGGCTGATTATTCTGGTGCCTGGGTTCTATAACCTTCGCTTTTGTGATAGGCCTTCCACTTAAGCAGGCTTCGCTTAAGTGAAGGTGTGATCCCTTAAGCGAAGGCAGACTTTGTGGAAGGGTTTGCTTAAGTGAACTAGGGCTCGCTTTAGCGATCGTTGCCTAAGCGAAGCATGGTTCGCAAAAGTTAGACCCATATTTTTAGAGAGGGTTTTTGCTGCCATTTTCGGGGTTTAAGCCACATTTCACCATATTTTGAGTTTTGGGAGCTTTGGGGTGGCAATTTGGACCAGATTTTTAAGGGAAATCTTTTGGGTAATGATTTTTAACTATAAATCTTTGATTTCCCATTATTATTTATGGATTTATGTGTTCAAATCATGTTTTGAAATGACAAATTTTGGGTTATCTTCAAGAACCCAAGAATTAAATAAAATAATGATTTTGAACTGTTTTGATCCCTTTTTCGAAATGATTTTCTCTACTGAGTTCCTAAAGCCTTAAGCATCATTTTTAAGTATTAAATTTCAGATTCAAAACTTGATTTTTGAATTTGGTTTTCTGTTGATTGACCTACCTTTCAAGTGGGCTGGTAAGGGTATTGTTTTTCCTAAAATTTACTGTGAATACTTGCTTGTTCATAGATTGTGCAGCTTTGGAAGTGATGTGAAGGGGAATACTCAACTATTGGAGTGATTATTAATTGATTTAAGGTAAGTTACTTCCTAAACCCTGTATTCTAGTTTAATTTGTATGCTTCTTTTGTTCATTGTGTGTTGGGAGTAATAGGGATGAGGTGACGGGTTTAAATGGTCAACTTGATACATCTAAATGAATTAAAAGGGGTTGAAATGAAAAAAAATATGTGTTGAACATGGTGATGTGAATCGTCTTAATGTAACCCTTATTGATTGATTGGTGAAATGTTTGAAAGCATAAATGTGGACTTGAATTGTGCAAATTGTTGTCTCTTGTAAGTGGTATGGTATTGCTTGTGTGCTTTGAACGTTGAACACTGGGATGAGGCATGTGATGATTTTTATGCCGAGGTCATTGCCGGTGAGAATAATTATGTCGAGGTCTTTTCCGGCAAGGGTAGTTATGCCGAGGTTTTTGCCGGGGAGTGTGATTTGGCCGAGGTCATTACCGGCGAGTGTTAATTTGGCGAGGTCATTTCCGGCAATGGTTATAAAGACGATGGGAAATGGTTCTTGCTAGTGATATAAAGACGATGGGAAATGGTTTGGGCAACAGATTGATTATTGTGACTTGGTGTGTAAATGTTTATGCGTGAATTGCTTGATACTTGAGATTGGTGTACTTGCTGTGCGTGATTGAACTACTTGTCATTGATATTGACTTATTTGATTCATTTGATTGTTGAATTGTGTTGTTAGGACTGTGAATATTGAGCCGTGTATTGTAGAATTGCTAGGTAGGGCTGATTTCTGTGCAGGTTGTAGTTTGAGGAGGTTCAGTTGGAGTGTAAGGGGTATTATATTTCTAGCTAGTTGCTTTGTTTAGTAGGTTGCTTGTTGGAAACCTTGTTGTTGGTACTCACCCCTTGCTTCTACACTGGTGTAGGTTCCGAGCCCGGACCCGCGTGATCTCTTCATCTTTCTTCGTTCTCGAGGCTTGTAAAGGACTTGAAGAGGTACCTTCTTGTCATTCAGTTGGCCCTCTTTTGCCTTTTCTTACACTTTGTTCTATTTGAGAAACAAAGATTGAGCCTTGTATTTATTTTCTAATTTCGTACTTATGTATTTAGTGGCTTGTACATGTTACCACCAGATTTTTTTGGTTTTCATAGAAGAATAAGCTATCTGTTTTATCTTGTTCTTGTTTCTATTGTTATTCCGCTTTTCTTTCTTTTTCGTTCGGTTGAGGCTTACTTGTCTTGGTGGGAAAAGACAAGTGTCATCACGTACTTTTTTGGGTTGTGACACATAACTAGATAAAGCATGCAAGAGCTCCCTAAATTATCTCAAAATAAACCTAAGGCATGATTTCTAACAATAAAACATGAATCAACTATAAACCCCACTCCAATTCCAAAAATTCAACATGAATATGCATTTGGAAGCTTAATCTAAAGAACGGGAAGCCGTAGTCTTCTTCAATGTAGGCTGCGCATATTCCTAAATCATGCTTTCAGAGTTTCGCCCTTCCAAATGACCTTTGATCGCTATCACACTATAAAAACATAATAACAATGTTAATACATGCCTTTAGACACAAAAATCGTAACAATTGGAGACTGGCCCAAAAATAGAGTCAAAATAGAAATGTAAGACCTAGGCCAGGAATCTCGAATTTGACTCCATTAATGGGTCCTAACAGCTTGCTGAACTTGTGCCCTAATATAGGACACAATTCAAGCTTGGAAACAAAGCTTTTTTACTTGGCCAGGCAGTAATTTTTTTTGTACCAATATACAGAATCGGGCCGAACACGGTCCCCCAAAAAATGGACCGGGCTGGAACCGACCGAAACAGTGAAAGAACACAAAAAAATCGGTCTGTCTCTGATTAGGGTTTTGCTACCGGGCCTGATGGGTCAGGCTTGGTTTCCATTAATAGGTAGTGCCGGGTCGGCTATTTTTTTAATCATTGTTCATAAATTATTCATTGGAAAGATTGAGTCAATTATCAATATTGTGTTTTGTTATTTATTTGATTTTGTATTATTACTAAATATACTAATAACGTATACCAAATAGGCAAATATACACACTATATACTATATATTATAGTAGAATCCTTACATTATATCATATATATATACTCATAATGTATACTAAATACACTACTTAATATAATAGAATACTTAAATTATATTATATATATATATATATATATTCTTCTAATATATACTAAATATATTATTTAATATATTAGAATACTTACTGTAACACTCCGACTTTTCGGAACTCTAATTTAACTCGTACCTTCGTGGAAAAATAAAGAGGGTGAGTAATAAATTAAGAATGATGTGGTATGTCATATTTTAAGTGTTCAAGGGTTGTATCTCAAGTTTTATGTTAGGTAAGCTGCAAAATAAAAGTTGGCGAAAGTTATCGTAAGTTCATTTTTAAATATTTCTCTGAAATTTGGGTCAAATGTCTCGGAGGTTTTCTCCAAATATATAAAGAGTTATGGGGCATACCACCTAGAAAATTGAAGGTCCACGAGTCTAGTTTCCAACGCATCAATCCGTTCGTTCATATGACTTCAGAATAGAGAGATATTCGCGTTTTCACGAGACTGCGCAAGCAAGCACGTGAGGTGGGTCCCCTAAGTCGGTGGAAGCTTATAAGATAGCATCTTCTTCATTTTTCTTCATTCCAGCTCGTAAGAAACCCACAACAATCAGATAATTACTCCTCAAATCATCCTTGTGTGTTCATGATCTCTTCTTGGCTCCTTATCAAAAATTGACCTACGTCGCGAGCTCGTCGTTTTGGTATAGTTTTCATGGTGAATTAAGCGGTGTAGCTCCGTGGAGGTTCTTGCAGCAGAGTTTTTTTTTGGTGTTTCGATTTTACAAGTGGTCTTGGAGTGTAAAGAAAGGTAGGAACCATCTTTTATCGATTTATGGATACCTTAGCTCTTAGATAGTAATTTACGTTAGTAATCCGTATCGATTGTCGAATTGTCGTAGTAATTCTTGTCCTTAATTACTGATTGATCTTACTTATTTTTTAGTGTTGTAGTGGTGCGGACAGAGGTATTTTCAGCATAAATTATAAAGGAAAAGGTATGTTAAGGCTATTCCCTTCGTTTGGCATGTTTCCTTAGAGCTTGGGAGTGATATAATAGGGTAGTTAATGTTGGTGATCTTGTAGATGTAATTGTGAGTGGTTGGCTGATTGAGTGGTTATAAACACTCATTTTAGGGGCTCATAATATGTTAAGAACGACCTAAGTTAGGAACTACTTGGAGACTATTCATATATTGTTGAAAGCTAAATTTCTTGCCTTTAGCCTATTCAATTGTTTCTTGTCGCCCTTGGGCCTATTGTTGTTAGTTGTTGAGCTATGAACTGCCTGTGGGGGCTATGATGTTGTCTAAGAGGACAATGTTACTGTCTAAGAGGGCTATGTGTTGCCCACGGGGCTATATTGATGCCAAAGAGTGTTATGTGTTGCCTACGGGTCTACTTTGACGCCAAAGACGGCTATGTGTTGCCTACAGGGCTATGTTGATGCAAAAGAGGCTATGTGCATCCCAAAGAGCTACGACATTGCCTAAGAGGGATATGCGCTACCTACGGGGCTATATTGTTGCCAAAAAGGTCTATGTGACTTCTTACAAAGACAAGGGGCTACAGATAGGGGTATGTTGGTTGATTTGGCACCTTCTGGGCTTATGGGGAGCCTAGGTAGGTGGTGTGTTGTTTGTAACTGCCGAGCTTATGGGGGCTTGGTTAGGTTGTTGTTTGATCATTTGTTTGTATTTTTAGATTAGGTAGTGGGTTAGCATGCTTATCTAAATTTTTATTTCCTTACCTGATTGCTTGTGGTATATTATGATACTTGCTAATTTAGTCTATAGCCTTTCATACTTTGTACATTATTTCGTAGTGACGCCCCATTGCCTGGGGGCACTGCATTCATGCATGCAGGTCCCAACACACGACCCAGTAGACCTCCTCAGCAGCAGGATTGACTTCAATCTGGTTGGCTAGCCCCTTTCCTCCGGAGCTGCCAGAGTTGGGAGGTTTGTTAGCTTTTGTTGTATATATTTTTATGGGTAGGCTGGGGCCCTGTC
>JAJONR010001687.1:0-86945 GCA_029582245.1 Solanum etuberosum
CAGATCACGGTACATCTTAGTGGCACCTGGATGAATAGAATACCTGGAATTATGGGCTTCTGCAAGAATCTGCTGTCTCAACTCACCCACCTTAGGAACACATAATCGACCCTGATAGCGAAGCACACCATCTCCCCCTTGGGAGAATACCTCAACTCTCTGCTGATGATCTGCACCCTTTAGTTGAAGCAATATCAGATCACTGTCTTGTTTTTTCGTAACCTCCGCTACCAATAAAGATTCTGAACTGTTAAAGCATCATCTGATATGCTCATACGGCAAACTCCCAAGCGTGCAAGCCTGTGAACATCCTTTTCTAGTTTTTTTCTTTCTTCCTCAACACGTGCTACACTACCCATAGATAGTCTGCTAAGAGCATCTGCTACTACATTGGCTTTACCAGGATGGTAAAGCACATTCATGTCATAGTCCTTAAGGAATTCAAACCATCTCCTCTGGCGAAGATTCAACTTTTTCTGGGTGAACACATACTGAAGGCTTTTATGGTCTGTGAACACATCTACGTGAACACCATATAAGTAGTGTCTCCAAATCTTAAGTGCAAACACCAGTCATGCAAGCTCAAGGTCAATAGTCGGGTAATTCTTCTCATGCACCTTAAGTTGTCTAGAAGCATAAACTATAACCTTACCTCGCTGCATCAACACACAACCTAGGCTGACTCTGGACGCATCACAATAGATAACATAACCGTCTGAACACTCTGGTAGAGATAAAACTGGAGTGGTAGTCAACCTAGTTTTCAGTTCTGTGAAGCTCTTCTCACAATCATCTGACAACTACTGAAACTTAACATTCTTCTAAGTCAAATTAGTCAATGAAGAAGCTATGGATGAAAATCCTTCCACGAACCTTCTGTAATAACCTGCTAGACCCAAGAAACTTCTGATATCTGTAGGAGAGGTAGGTCTGGGCCATTGTTTCACCGCTTCTATTTTCTGAGAATCCACTCGGATCCCTTCGCTAGATACTATATGTCCGAGGAAAGCAACTGATTGTAACCAAAACTCACATTTGCTAAACTTAGCAAACAACTGGCGATCTTTGAGAGTTTGCAGAACAACTCTCAAATGAGTCGCATGTTCTTCCTCATTCCTAGAGTAAATGAGGTTATCATCAATAAAGACAATAACGAACAAGTCCAAATACTGCTTGAACACTCTGCTCATCAAATCCATGAAAGTTGTAGGAGCATTGGTTAGTCCAAATGACATAACTACAAATTCGTCATGACCATACCGAGTTCTGAAGGTTGTTTTTAGAATTTCACTATCTCTGACTCTGAGCTGATGATAACTGGATCTCTGGTCTATCTTAGAAAAAGATGAGCACCCTGAGGTTGGTCGAACAAGTTATCAATCCTGGGGATGGGATACTTATTCTTGATTGTGACTTTGTTCAACTGCTAATAGTCAACACACATCCTGAGAGAACCATCTTTTTTTTTCACAAACAACACTAGTGGACCCCATGATGAAACTCTAGGTCTGATGAAGCCCTTATCTAGAAGGTCTTTCAACTGCTCTTTCAATTCCTTAAGCTCAGCTGGAGCCATTCTGTAAGAAGGAATAGAAATAGGCTGGGTATCTGGAAGGATATCAATTCCAAAGTCGATTTCCCTTTCGGGAGGAACTCCGGGAAGATCTTCGGATACTCATTAACTATTGGAACTGACTCAAGAGTTGGGGTTTCGGATCTTGAATCCTTAAACTGAACTAGATGTTAGAGATAACCCTTAGAGATCATCTTTCTGGCCTTAAGGTGAGAAATGAATCGACCCATAGGCGCTAAGCTACTACCCTTCCATTCTAAGATTGGTTCGACTGGAAACTAAAAACGAACAATCCTAGTTCTACAATCGACTGAGGCATAACAGGAATTTAACCAATCCATGCCTAGAATGATATCAAAGTATGCCATTTCTAACTCTACAAGATCTGCTGAGATGACTTTCTGAGAGACTGTGACAGGAAAATTTTTGTATACCCGTCTAGCTATAACTGGGTCACCGACTAGAGTTGAGACTAAGAAGGGTTCTGAGAGAGTTTCTGGACTAACATCAAATTGGACTGCTATATAAGGAGTTACAAAGGAAAGAGTAGCCCCCGGATCTAACAAAGCATAAACATCTAAGTTAAAAACTCGTAACGTACCAGTGACCACATCAGGAGAATCTTCTTGATCCCGGCGAGCCTGAAGAGCATACAACCTATTTTGGCGCTGACCGCCACCTGTACCAGATGAGTTACCCTACTGAGTCGGGTGACCTGCTGGTGCTGCTGAAGTTGTGGATTGAGCTCTACCATTATTACCTCCTTGACCCTACTTAGAAGAAGGACAATCTCTCAACCTGTGACCAGTGTGACCTGACATAAAATATCCTTCCTTTCCTACAAGGCACTCGCCCGAATGGTTCTTACCACACTTAGGACAAGTTCAGTAGGTTCTGGTACCTGAAAAACTCCCTTGAGACTTAGAGCCTGACGCCCTACCTTTCTGATCCTGTCGTAACCTGGAGGATGGAGCACTAGCTGAAGAAGGTGCCGAAGCTGAAGATTTCTGCTGAAACTGAGAGTGATTTCCACCACCCGATTTCTGTTGAGAGTACTCATAGTTACCTGTTCTAGCTTTCTTATTGTCCTTAGCTATTTCCTTAATCTTATCCCCCTCAACCTGCTGAGCATGGGTCATAAGCCTAGAGATGTTCATATTTTCCAGCAACATAGCATTTCTGCACTCATTTTTCACTAAGTCTGACACTACATACAAAAACTTGTTCATTTGAGCCCTGGAATCGGCAACCATGTGAGGAGCATACCTGGAGAGTTGGGTGAACTTGAGTCCATATTCTTGGACTGTTATGTTACCTTGCCGCAAGTTCATGAACTCCTGAGCTCTTGCCTCCCTCAACTCTCTTGGGAAGAACCTGTCCAGAAAAGTCTCACTAAAACATTCCCAAGTGATAGGAGCTGCATCTGTACCCCTGTTCTCTTTCCATTAAGTATACCAGATATGAGCTACATCCTTAAGCTGATAGGATGCCAACTCTACCCTATTATTACTTGTCACTTGCATAACTTCAAAGATCTTTTGGACCTCATCTATGAAGATTTGGAGATCCTCACCAATCTGCAATCCTAAGAACTCAGGCGGATTCATCCTAACAAAATCATGAACTCTAGTTGCAGCTGACCCAACATTAGCATTTGCAGGAGCTGGAACCTGCTGGATGTTCTGATTAGTCACACTCTGAGCCAAAAGTTGGATAGCATTCTGAAACTCAGCATTCGAAACTTCCTGATCTGGGACTGGAAGAGCTGTGCTAGCATTCCTTGTGTTAGCTCTACGAGGAGGCATGATCTAAAATGCATAACGATAAGTTAGAGAGAGATCATACCAACGAACGATAGGAATATCAAGAAAGTGAGGCTTTCCTAAAACACTTTGTAGCTTCCCCCTCATTAAATATGGTGCACTTCACACCTATGAAAAAGACTATACTTAGTGTGGATTTTCTGACATCCTAGGACACTTAAACCTAATGCTCTGATACCAAGTTTGTCACACCCCGATCTACCCCCAGGACGCGGATACGGGACCTAGGATCACGAGTGACCCCAAGCTAACCCTGGTTCCATAACATAAGCATACTATGATAACTGAAATATGATAATTCTATGCGGAAGTTTAAACATGAGATAAATTGAAAATGATGGGGAACACCCATCACTAAATCTGGATATATAATTTGAGAGTTTAACGACAACTAAAATATCAAACTCGAATCTAAAACTAATTCTAACAATGTCTGAAATAAAGCCTCTAACTGACTAGAGATTTTGGGACATGCCCCCGCTAAATCTAGCAAAAACTGAAAACTAAAGACTGAAAGTAGAAAGATAATCATGTCAATCGTCCTTGAAGAATGAAGACTAACAACTGATGCTGCTGAACTGAAGATCAAGAACCGATCTATGCGTGATCTGGAAGCTGAGAACCTGGACCTACATCACGAGAAGATGTAGCGTAGAGTATGCGTCAGTACTTGAAAGGTACTGAGCATGCAGGATAGAGTAAAGCTGAACAATATAAACATAACTGAACAAAGCATATAACTGAGCAATGATATAAGATAAGCATGATACTATACTGGAAATACTGAACATGAACTAACTTAATGCAATGACCAAGTTTATAACATGCTGACACTGAAATCTGACTGTAACTAATAACACGGTCAACGCAATAGAATCAGACTGTGAGGGAGCTACTAATAATCGACATAAAACCAAATAAGCTAAATGTGGAGTCCGATGTATACTCCCGATCGAGAGCACCCAATATACCCTGCCAGAGGTATAGAGGCATGACTGGCGTGATCACTAAAATGATGCCCACATAGGGGACTTACAACCTACGGGGCACGTAGTTCTGGGACTTGAGGGTGACTGACCCTAGTCTAACTCGGTATTAATTCTACTCCCAACTGATTATGTAAATAACACATTATGACTGAATTTCTGTAATACTGGATAGCTCAAAATACTAACATGCAAAATTTGAGAATGCAACATTAATATACTGATAATGAAACATTCGAATTTGAGGCATGTATATCTGAAATAACTAAGCTAGCATGTGTAATTCATGAACTAAAAGAACAACATAGCTAGGGTTTGGAGTTTACGAAAGCATCTACGCAAAACAATACTAAAATCATGATAATCTGAGTAGGAACATTAAAGTAACTAATTCATAATGATATGCTGAAATTCTAGAAACCCTAGGTCAAGATAATATGAAGGGAATCAAGAATCTGACTGAATTCTAGGGACTTAATGGGTGAAAGGAACACACTAGTGAAATCCCACATACCTGGTGACGAATTCCACGGAAAAATCTTGCAATTTCGGGCTCGAACTAATGAAAACCTTGTTGAGTTTTGGAACTAAGGCTGGTCGACTTCACCTCTATTTCTCTAGTTTGATCGATTTCTTGGTGAATGATTTTACTAGGGTAAGTTCTAATTAAGTTACTAGGCTTAAACTGACAAAAACTACGTAATTTAGGGGGTTATGCGATGTAGTTTAGGGGTCTAACACATAAGGAAAAGACCAAACGACCCCTGAGTTAAAAAGCTGTCGGAGCCACCGATGGGACTGACCGACGGATCATGGATGGACCGACGGTCTGTGCTGGTCAGCCGTCGTTCGACGTCTGGGACTGAATTTGGGAGGTCTGACCTACGGCCCTGGACCACGAACCGTGGTCTGACTTACGGTCCGTAGGTCCCGAGGTGGGTCGACACTTAGCCAATTTTTCTGAGGGTTTTGGGGAAGGGTCACAGGTGGCAACCCACGGACCACCAGCACGGGCCATGGGTCACCCTACGGTCCATGGGTTTCACCTGCAATATCTGGAAATCTTCATTTTCGTCTGTTTTTGGATACGGGGTGTTACACACCCCATCGGTATCTAGCTTAGTTTAATTTTAAGTTTTTACTTATTATATTAGGTGTAATTTGTGTTTTTGACTAAACCTCGTGATTTTGGAGTTTTGGGGTCAATTTGAAAAGGTTTTGAGGCATAAATCTCAAAGAAATTATGTTTGGGCTAAAACACCATTGGAAAATCACTTGGGAGGAATTTTGGGTGCCCAAGCTCGCCGAATAAGACTAGGCGAGTAGCTTAATCGACCTCTGAGCTCGCCCAATCGGAAAGTGAGTAGCTTGGAAAAAATGACCTCAGGAGCCACAAAAGTGAACTGAAGTTCACTTAAGCAAAGTTTGCAAAAGCGGCTCCCTCTCGCAAAAGCGATCATCTATTAAGCAGAGTGGCACTCGCTTAGGTGAACCCCGACCTTTCAGCAACAGTCACAAAAGCGACCAAATTTTTCTTAAGCGAAGGTAAGGCTTTTTAATGGAGCCAAACGGACAAAACTCACAAAATAAAAGGTCTAACTTCTTGTTCTCCCTCTTCACTTGTTCCAAGATGATTCCAACCTCTTGGTCTTCAATGTGCAAACACAATCTGGTAATTTTTTCTCACTTTTACTCTCTTGAAGTAGTAATCATCTTGTTTTGACTAGCATGTTGGATTGTTCTTTAGTTGTTTTTGTTTTGGATTATTGTGCGGATTGGTCATTTTGAATATGTTTTGGTTTTAATATATTAGTATTTTTTGTGAGTTTATGTCTTTGTGATAATAAAGTGTGATGATTCTTTTTCACTCTTGAAGCCTTGAAGTAGGGGAAGTCTGAGTACCCGTAGCTTGTCAATATGGGAACCATTGCAAAGGCTGAATGAAAATGCCTAAATTTTCCCAATGATAGATCAAGTGACGTCGTTCTTAAGGGAAAATCATCATTTTATTGAGTTTTGTTGGCTTGGTAATGCCTCTATATGAGGTTGTGACTTGATTGGTACTAACAGATTTAATCAAGCCTTGTGAGTCGTGAAATTAGCACCCCTCTAAAAGTTTGTGAAAGTAAATGATTTTGTGATAATGGGTTGACTCTTTTTGTGACTCCCAATTACTAGGTGGTGAATGTTAAATGACTCCTTTGTTCTTGACTAGGAAGTTAAATGTAGCTATCTTGAATAGCTTCATCCTATGTGTGGTGAATGTTTGTGAATAGTGCCTTGTCTTCACTTATGTTACCTAGAACTTGCTTGGTTGGTCTTGATTGAGTTTGTTGGAGAAATGATATTAGGCTTTCTTTGGTTGTCCTTGAAGTCCACCTAGCCTAAAGATAACACCTATGAACTAAATGTATCCCTAGTTGTCCCCGTTGAGCCTTATCCTTTTATTGGCAACCATATTACAAGCATTGACCCATTTTGAAAATTAACCTTGTTTTAGAACCTTTTCCTCCTTGAACACTAGAATTGTGAAAGTCGAGGATAGAAGCCTACGTTGGGTGATTTATGGAAGATTATAGATGGATCCTTAGCACATGAGGCCTTTATAAAAAAAGATTTTGAGAATAGATGAAAAATCTCAAAGAAAGAAAAAGTGTAAAAAAAAAAACAAAGCGAAAGAAAGAAAGATTTTAAATAAATTTGAGACTTGAATCTTCTAAAAATTTGAAAATGGTTGGATGTGGGGCATGTTGAAAGAGAAATAAGAAAATGATGTGAAGTGTGCATTGAGTTGAAAAGTGAAGAAAAGTGGAAAAAGTTGTTGATTGAGAAGTTAGTGTGTAGTGTTCAAGGAGGGTATAGGTACTTTTACCTAAATGATATCCTATCCTACCCTAAGCCTATATTACAAGCTTAACAAAGTCCTTTGAGATCTCCAACCAAAAAATATTGAGCGAATGTTGTTTGAAAATATGGGCAAGCCTATGGTGTGGCATTTGTTTACATGAGATGATTCATTTTTAATATGAGTGCTTTTATTGTTGTCCCTTGTGTGTTGAATACTTGTGTATTTTTTTGGGAAATTTATTTTCTTGTGAGGGCATGAATTCTAAGACGGATTGGTGAAGTTAATAGATTCCAAAATTGAGTCAAGGGAAGTTGTTAGAGTACTAGTAATTGTGAATCATTTCTTGAGAATTCTTATTGTCACTTGATCACTCTTGGAGCTCATTGAATTTTGAAATTTGGTTTGAATTTGAGAGAGTTTCTTGAATTGTTAATCACTTGTGTTCTTGCTAATTATTAGTACAAACAGAAGTCATGACCATGATTCTTTGCAAAAATGAAAGAGTTTTGTGCTTGAATTTTGTGCTTTGAATTTTTGTGTTGCTTGAGGACAAGAAAAGTTTCAAGTTGGGGTGTTGATCAGTGGTGAATTTGCACACAATTAGAGCTCTTTTTTTTAATGAATTTTTGGCACTCAATGTAGAGAAAGAGGCTAATTATGCTTTGAATTGTGTTGTTTCAAGTGTTTTGATGTTAGAAAAGAAAATGTTGATCAAAAGTGGAATCAATGTTTTAAAAAAGAGCAAAACCTAGCAGAAAAACAAGTCCCAGGTATCGAACATGTGGAGCACTGGATGCTTAAGTTAATCACTCAACAAAGTCAATTGTCCGCTAAAGCGAGGAGGCATAGTTCACTTTCTTGAACTTGACAAAAATCCGGAGGTCGTTTAAGCGAACTTCAGTTTGCTTTTCCGAACGTCTTATCTCTTTTGATGTCACAACCCAGGGGTACCCCCTAGATGTAACATGGCGTATAGAACCCCTAAGGACTCCATACAAGCCACTTAGCTCTCATAACATAAGAAATAGAACAATAAGAGTAAAATAATAGTCCAAGTCCAAAACAGTTTATAAACGGAAAGCGGAAGTCTAAAACACTTGTCTCATCATAGCCATCTAATACAATAGAATTAAATTGGGCCTAGCCCACATATCATGTCCAAAAGAGAATTATATGAAAGAAAATGAAAACAATAAAACTTCGTCCTCGAAGCATGAGCACTCAGCAAAGCTCGGAGATATCTCGAATCAACCACTAGCCACGAGAATGATGACCCTGACTGTCGGACCCTACATTTGGGGAAAATATAGGCAAGAGTATGCGTTAGTACAAAAAAATATACCAAGTATGATAGCCATGCATAAAACAGTTAAAACATGCTAAAAGGGACATTTCATTTCATGACATGCAATTGACCAAGCTAAATATCATATAAAAGAGTTATAAAACATAAGTCATAAAATCATGCTCAATGCAAGCTAACTTCATCTTTAAAACCTTTGAACTCATGTGAGATGCTTCTTGAAGTAACCTTAGTTCATTATTAATGTAGGGGAATTAGCCTTAACCGACATAGAGACCATGTGACCTATAACATGATCCCCCTGTGTCTCCCACACTGAAAAAGATTGTCCAACTTGCCAAGGTAAGGACCATGAACTTCTAGCTTAAGTGGATCCACTAGCTAATCAACATATGGGGGCTTATAGTTAAGGGATAAGGAGATTGCTACTAGAAATCCGGCCTCTACTACAGGAGCGCTTTCATCCCATTATCAATATCCACTCAATGCTAAGCATAAATCCCATGGATTTGTCATTTCTTACTTGACCTCTTTATTCATGAAATGGTGTCCTTGGACCACCAATCCAAGCTAGTTCATTAGGATAGCAGTTACTCTTTGATTCAATTAGGTGATAAAGACTTTCAACCTAAGAATCCTTTCTATGTGAAAAAACCTTTAACATCATGTTTATATGTGTTTATGAGAATGTCCTTTCAACAACACAACAACAACATCATTATTGGTACTTTACTCTCAAAGCACCCTTAAAACATTTGCATAGATTTCATAAGAAAATGCATAAGTCAATAATTTACCTCTTGAGGTTCAAAACTCACTTTCAATCATCAACACTTGGAAAACATGGGTTAGATATGGATTTCATCATAAATACATGTAAAACTGGCAATACATGTTTAATTTCATAAAACTCTTGCTTTATACTCAAAATTCCACATCATATGATTCATAACTTGAAAACATAGGGGACTACATGGGTTCATGGGGAAATCCTCATAAAATCATCATATTTCACCAATTCATGCATAAGAGATCATAATTGAATCATTTAAATCAACACTGAAGAGAACCCATGACAATTAAAGAAAACCCTAATTCAATTGGAGAATTCTAATCTTTGAAATAGAGGAATTTGGGAACTCCATGGATGAAATAAATCCATGGATGAAAACTATCATACCTTGAATCTAAATGCTAGCCTTCAATGGAGGAATTGAGACCTTGACTTGAAACACTAGGTTGAATCTTCTTCTTTTTCATGTTTCTAGAGAGAGAAATATTTGGAGAGGAGACTTGATTTTCTTTTGTGAATTTGGAAGAAAGAAGTGAATGGGCTAATTTGGGGGTTGAAAATGCTTATATAGGGGTCTTAGTAAAGGATAAAAGGACGTAGTATAAGAGTTAATTAATTAGGAAAAGATCCAACTGCCCCTAAAAAATAACTGCCAGCCCACCTCCGATGGATCCCAGTCGACGGACCGTGGTCTGACCTACGGCCCGTCCTAGTGGACCATCGTTGGTCATCTGGGACTAGGATTTTGGGTTTCAAACCACAGACCCTAACCACGTACTGTGGTCTGGCCTACGGTCCGTAGGTCAGGCCGTGGTCCTGAGCCCTCAGACCACTGTTAGGCAGGCCAACCACGGACCACACCTATGGTTTGTGGTCCCTTCAACGGGCCGTGGGTGGTCGGCGTGGGTTGCACCTGCAACTTCTGGGAATTGTTTTTATTTCCCTTTTTCAGATATGGGGTGTTACAATATCTCCCCCTTGGGACCATTCGTCCTCGAATGAGATTCAAACTGGTTTAAAAGTTTAGGAGATGAACTAACAACCCGACCTACAATGCAATGCATACAACCAAGGAAGAACTATCGACTCCAAGCTAGGACGTTCTCAAAACATCATAAGAGGGGTGAAACTAACTCTAACAACCCACCATGCATGCAATGCACAAATACAAGGAGGAAACATCAAGTCCAAGCTAAACATACTAAATGCATCATAATGAAGTGGGAACTATATCTAGCAACCCAATATGCATGAATTTTCACAATTGCTCATATTCGAGGAGGAACTACCTTCTCCAAGCTAAAATCATGCTCAACACAATCTCATGGAGCCTATATGCAATCCACTTTCAAAAAGCATAGCTAAAGCTTGTTCATCAATTCATCTCATGAAGTCTATAGGCAACTCATACTCAATGCACAACAACATGAGGAAAATCAAGCATGTAAACTCATTTTCTTTCAAAACACAAGTTTTCATGAACATGCATAATATAAGGAAATCATGGAAACACATAAAACACATGACTCCAAAACAAAGGTCAAACAAAGAGAAACTCATTACCTCAAGCTAGAGTAGGAGTAGAAGGAAAGAGATGAGGATATAGGGACATCATATCGGCCTCGGCCTCCCAAGTAGCACCCTCAACTAACTGATTCCTCCACAATACTTTCACGGAAGCTACGTCTTTGTTTCTCAACTTCTTAAAATTGTCAGTCCAAAATCTCAACCGGAACTTCCTCATAAGAAAGAATTTCATCAACTCCCAACCCTTGTAATAAACCTATGGATGTCGGCTCACCAACACATTTCTTCAACATAGAGACATGGAAAACCGGATCCACTGATGCCAACTCATTTGGCAAATCTAGCTCATAAGCAACCTTACCAACACGCCTCAAAATCTGATATGGGCCGACTTATTAGGGACTAAGCTTCCCTTTCTTACCGAACCTCATTTCACCCTTCATGGGTGAGATTTTCAAGTAAACTCAATCATGAATGTCAAACTCATGATCCCTTCTTCTCACATCGGCATATGACTTTTGCCGACTTTGAGCCATTTTCAACCTTTCTCTAATAAGTCGAACTTTCTCCATGGCCTCATGTACTAATTCAAGACCTAATAGGGCAACTTCACCCACCTCAAACCAACCTATGGGAGATCTACACCTCCTACCATATAAGGCCTCAAATGGAGCCATATTAATACTCGAGTGATAGCTATTATTATAGGCAAACTCAATCATTGGCAAATGGTCATCCCAATTACCCTTAAAATCAATCTCACAAGTTCTTAACATATCTTCCAAAGTTTGGATAGTATGCTACGCTTGCCCATCGGTTTGGGGATGAAAGGTCGTGCTAAGCTTAACCTTAGTGCCAAGACCCTTTTGGAATGACTTCCAAAACTGAGAAGTGAATTGGGTACCACGATTGGAAATAATGGACAAAGGCACTCCATGCAACTTTACCATTTCTCTCAAGTACATGTTGGCATAGTCCTCCACTGAATAGGAAACCTTAACAGAAAGGAAATGAGCCAATTTCGTCATCCGATCTACTATAACCCAAATTGAGTTATGTTGTCGCCGGGTGCGAGGCAAGCCAACAATAAAGTCCATATTCAAGTCTTCCCACTTCCAAGTAGGAATGCTAATGTCTTGGGATAAGCCTCCCGGTTTCTGATGCTCAACCTTTAATTGATGGCAATTTGGACACTTAGCAACAAATCCTGAAACATCCTTCTTCATTCCATTCCACCAATAGACCTCCCGCAAATCACGGTACATCTTGGTGGATCCCGGGTGAATGGAATACCGCAAACTATGGCCTTCTGTCAAAATTTGTTCCCTCAAGTCATCCACATTTGGAATAAATAAACGACCTTCGTATCTAAGTACACCATCTCCCCCTTGGGAGAAAGCCTCAACGGACTTCTTAAGCACCGCTTCTTTCAATTCTACCAAAATTGGATCAAGACCTTTCTTGGCTTTCACATCCGCCACAAAAGATGATTCAGAACCATTGTAAACCGTAACACCACCTTTGGTGGAGTCCACCAATTGAACACCTAATAGAGCTAATCTATGAACATCTCGAACCAACTCTTTCTTTTCTTCTTCAATATGAGCAATATTACCCATAGATAATCGACTAAGCGCATCCGCTACCACATTAGCTTTACCAGGGTGATAAAGAACACTCATGTCATAATCTTTCAATAACTCAAGCCACCTTCTTTGACGAAGATTCAAATCTTTTTGATTGAACACATATTGCAAACTCTTGTGGTCGGTAAACACATCTACATGAACTCCGTACAAATAGTGTCTCCAAATATTTAAAGTAAAAATGACCGCCACTAATTCAAGGTCCTGAGTAGGATAATTCTTTTCATGAACCTTAAGTTGCCTTGAGGCATAGGCAATAAATTTCCCATTTTGCATAAGCACACACCCTAGCCCAATTCTTGAGGCATCAAAATAAACCACAAAACCAATCGTCCCTTCCAACAAGGTCAACATCGGAGCGGAAGTAGGCCTATCTTTCAACTCTTGAAAACTCTTTTCACATAATTCGTACCATATGAACTTAGCCTTCTTTTGATTCAAAGTCGTCAAAGGAGAAGCAATCGAAGAGAATCCTTCATCAAACCTTCTATAATAACCGACCAAACCAAGAAACTTCTAATATCTGAAGGAGTTAGAGGTCTAGGCCAACTCTTGACCGCATCTGTCTTCTTAGGATCTACTTCAATACCCTTACTTGAAACAATATGACCAAGGAAAGCTACAGACCTTAACAAAAATTCACTCTCGCTAAACTTTGCAAAAAGTTGTTGGTCCTTAATAATTTGCAACACGATCCTCAAATGATCAATATTCTCATCCTCACTCCCTAAGTAGATCAAAATATCGTCAATGAACACAATCACAAACATGTCAAGGTATTGCCTAAACACCCTATTCATCAAATCCATAAACGCCACCGGAGCATTAGTCAACCCAAACGACATTACCAAAAACTCATAATGACCATACTGAGTTGAAAAATCCATCTTCGGAATGTCATCTTCCCTCACCCTTAATTGGTGATAACCCGACCGCAAATCAATCTTAGATAAATAACTTGCCCCTTGAAGTTGGTCAAATAAATAATCTATCCTTGGAAGAGGATACTTATTCTTAATAGTCACCTTGTTCAATTGACGATAGTCAATACACATACGAAGAGAACCATCTTTATTTCTTACGAATAAAACTAGAGCACCCCATGGAGAGATACTCGGTCGGATGAAATCCTTATCCAACAGATCTTTCAATTGTTTTTTCAACTCCTTAAGTTCTGCCGGAGCCATACGGTAAGGAGGAATAAAAATAGGTTTCTTATCTGGGAGAAGGTCAATACCGAAGTCTATTTCCCGCTCGGGAGGAATACCGGGTAAGTCATCTAGAAACACTTCTGGAAACTCATTTACGACGGGGACCGACTCAAGAGAAGGGGTTTCGGAATCTACATCCCTCACCCTAACTAGATGGTAAATGCAACCCTTAGAAATCATCTTTCAAGGTTTAAGACAAGAGACAAACTGACCCTTAGGCATAGAATTTCCCCCCTTCCACTCTAGGATAGGCTCATTTGGAAACTGAAACTTGACTACACAAGTTTTATAATCAATAGAAGCATAACATGAGTGCAGCCAATCCATACCCACGATAACATCAAAATCTAGCATATCAAGCTCTACCAAGTCACTAAGAGTAACTCTATGGGACAAGGATACAGGACACTTTCTATAGACCCTCTTAGCCACGATAGAATCACCAACAGGAGTAGAGACAGAAAAAGGTTCTAACAACACATCAGGGAGCACATCAAATCTCATAGCTACTTATGGCATCACAAAAGACAAAGTAGAACCGGGATCAAGTAAGGCATATACATCAAGTTGAAAAACTTTCAATGTACCGGTAACCACATCGGGAGAACTCTCTTATTCAACACGAGTCTGAAGGGCATAGGAGCAGTTTTGCTTAGGAGCATTGGAACCCGAACCACTAGGAGGAGCTTGCTTGCGCTCTCTTCCTTTAGTCGTAAGCATCGGCCAATCCCTCATTTTGTGACCACTTTTACCACAACTATAACAACCATCCGTGTCGTCTAGGCACCTACCCTCGTGCTTCCTTCCACACTTAGTACAAGTAGACCTACACCATAAAGATCCACTACCATTACCTCTTTGAGGCTTAGGGTTAGACACCCTATCTTTGTTCAACTTTGGAGGAGCATTGGAGGAATCTTGACCGGAAAGCCTTTGTAGAAATCTAGGACGACCTTGTCCATCGAACCTTGCATGAGAGAAATTTCCATCACCGGTCTTAACCCTCTTTACCTCTGTAGAATTTTCCATAAGTTTTTCCTCCTCAATTTGTTGTGCATGCACCATGAGATGATAGATGTCCACGTCATGAATGAGCATGGCAGTTCGGCACTCTTTAACCACCATTTCAGACACACCCGAAATGAACTTACTCATTCTAGCCCTTGAATCCCCAACCATTGTTGGAGCATATATCGACAATCGAGTGAACTTTAGAGCATACTTCTTAAACTTATACTCCCTTGCCAGAGGTTAATAAACTCAAGCACCTTGGCTTCCCTCATCTCAAGGGGAAAGAACCTATCAAGAAAAGTGGCTTTAAACTTCTCCCAATCAAGAGGACCCGCATCTTCCGATCTCCCTTCCTTCAATTGGTTATACCATATTTGAGCCACTCCTTTTAGTTGATAAGCGGCGAACTCCGCTTTTTCTACTAGCGTAACTCCCATGATCATCAAAACCTTAGAGACCTCATCAATAAACTCTTGAGGATCTTCCTAAACCTTAAAACCATAAAACTCCGAAGGATTCATCCTAGTGAAGTCCCTCACTTTTAAAACCGCCGTACCCACATTTGGGTTCACGGGAACCGCAACCTCCCTATTGGATTGGGCCGTCACTGCTTCAGCTAACACTTGGAAAGAAACCCTAAATTCCGCATTTGACACTTACTTGGCCAAAGGATCGACCGGGACTTGAGGATCTTGGGGTGGAGCTTCTTGTTCCTCATTCTCCCTCACATTCCTTCTAGCATAAGCTCTTCGAGTAGCCATATCCTGAAGAACATAGGATAAGGATTAGGAGAGAGACTTTATAGAGTTAAACTCTATCGCACGACTTAAGAGTAATGAAAGAAGTGGAGTTTCGTAATCATCTTGTTGCCTCTAATTCATAAATGTGGCGTGCTTCACACTTATGAACAAGACTCTACTAGATGTGACTTATGAGACATCCTAGGACCATTTTAAACCTTGTGCTCTGATTACCAAGTTTGTCACGACCCAGGGGTACCCTTTAAAGTAACATGGCGTAGAGAATCTCGAATGACTCAATACAAGCCACTTAACTCTCATAACATAAGAAATAGAACAATAAGAATAAAACAATATTCCAAGTCCAAAATATTTTATAAAAGAAAAGTGGAAGTCTAAAACACTTGTCTCATCATAGCCATCTAATACAACAAAATGAAATTGGGCCTAGCCCATACATCTTGTCCAAAAAGGAAATACATGAAAGAAACTGAAAACAATAAAACTCCGTCCTCGAAGCATGAGGACTCACCAAAGCTCAGAAATATCTCAAATCAACCACTAGCCACGAGAATGATGACCCTGATTTTCAGACCCTACATTTGGGGAAAATGTAGGCAAGAGTATGCGTTAGTACAAAACAATGTACCAAGTATGATAAACATGCATAAAATAGTTAAAACATGATAAAAGGGACATTTCATTTCATGACATGCAATTGACCAAGCCAAACATGATATAAAAGAGTTATAAAACATAAGTCATAAAATCATGGTCAATGCAAGATAACTTCGCATTTAAAACCTTTGAACTCATGTGAGATACTTCTTGAAGTAACCTTAGTTCATTATTAATGTGGGGGAATTAGTCTTAACCGACATAGAGATCATGTGAGCTATAACATGATCCCCCGGTGTCTCCCACACCGAAAAGGGTTTTCCTACTAGCCAAGGTAAGGACCATGAACTTCTAGCCTAAGTGGATCCACTAGCTAATCAACCTATGGGGGCACATAGTTAAGGGATAAGCAGATTGCTACTAGAAATCTGACCTCTACTACGGGAGAGCTTCCATCTCATAAGATTGCTTCTAGAAACTCGGCCTGTATTACGGGAGAGCTTCCATCCCATTATCAATATCCACTCGGTGCTAAGCATAAATCCCACGGAACAGTCATTTCTTACTTGACCTCTTTATTCATGAAAATGTGTCCTTGGACAACCAATCCAAACTAGTTCTTTAGGATACCTCGTACTCTTTGATTCAATTAGGTGAGAAAGCCTTTCAACCTAAGAATCCTTTCTATCTGAGAAAACCTTTCACATCATGCTTATATGTGTTTATGAGAATGTCCTTTCAACAACACAACAACACAACAACAACATTATCATTGGTACTTTACTCTCAAAGAACCCTTAAAACATTTACATAGATTTCATAAGAAAATGCATAAGTCCATAATTTACCTCTTGAGTTTCAAAACCTACTTTCAATCATCAATGCTTGGAAAACATAAGTTAGATATGGATTTCATTAGAAATACATGTAGAGCTATCAATACATGCTTAATTTCATAAAACTCTTGCTTTATAGTCAAAATTCTACATCATATGATTCATACTTGAAAACATTGGGGATTACATGGGTTTATTGGGAAATCATCATAAAATCATCATATTTCATCAATTCATGCATAAGAGATCATAATTCATTTATTTAAATCAATACTGAAGAGAACCCATGACAATTGAAGAAAACCCTAACTCAATTGGGGAATACTAATCTTTGAAATAGAGGAATTTTGGAACTCCATGGATGAAAACTATCATAACTTGAATCCAAATTCTAGCCTCAATGGAGGAATTGAGACCTTAACTTGAAACTCTAGGTTGAATCTTCTTCTTCTTTAAGTTTCTAGAGAGAGAAATATTTGGGGAGGAGATTTGGTTTTGTTTTGTGAATTTGGAAGAATGAAGTGAATGGGCTAATTTAGGGGTTTAAAATGCTTATATAGGGGTCTTAGTGAAGGGTAAAATGACATAGTATAGGACTTAATTAGTTAGGAAAAGACCCAAATGCCTCTAAACAATAACCGCCAGCCCACCTTCAATGGACCCAGTCAACGGACCGTGGTCTGACCTACGACCCATCCTGTGGACCGTCGTTGGTCATCTGGGACTAGGATTTTATGTCTCGAACCATGGACCATAACCAAAGACCGTGGTCTGGCTTACGGTCCGTAGGTCAGGCCGTGGTCCTGAGCCCTCAAACCACTGTTAGGCAGGCCAAAAATGGACCACACCTACGGTCCGTGGTCCCTTCCACTAGCCATGAGTGGCCGGCGTGGGTTGCACCTACAACTTTTGGGAATTGGTTTATTTCCCTTTTTTGGATATGAGGTGTTAACATTTGCAAAGCTCGTCTTTTCAGATAGGGACAGAATGGGAAATTCTCAAGCTTTGGAACCAAATTCCTAAAATAGGGTTAGAGTTGGAACATAATGGATGATCAAAAAATAATAGAGAGGAGACAGAACAATTGAATAGAGAAAAAAACATTCAAAAAGTAGATCTCTTTGTGTTCTTGATCTAGGGGTTGGGACATTGAAGGCAAGTTGCCTCACATTTCTGTTGTGGATTTAAAGATTGTGTTCTATTTCAGTAATATATGTTACCTTTATTAATTTTCTTGTTCTTAATTGCTAGTAATGAGGGTGTGATGATTTGTATGAAATTAGGGCTGTTGTGCTAGAAATAGACAAAGCTATTTGGGTGTTTAATTAATTGCTCTATTACTTTTATAGTTCCTTGTTTCCATGCTTCATTTCATGAAATAGGTACACTTTAGTTTTTATGTTTGAATTTATGGGTTTAGAGTACACGCTCAATCCTAGCTTCCCATCTTTGATTGATGCTCGAAAAAGATTGATGGAAGTGGAGAATTAGATTGATAATCGCTTGTTGAATTTAAATCTGGAATTTGATATCGAAAAATGATAGTTTAGGGTTTCTTTGTTGGGTACAAGGCTTCCTTTAAATAGAGGTCTAAGTTAAGGTAGTGGGTAGTGGGTTGTTTCATATTTGTGTGATTTAGACCGAAAGGAGATATAGCCATAAAACGTTTTGAAATCGAAAGATAATTAGCGTAATTGAAGATGACATAGCCAACCTATTAGTGATTGAATAATCTTGGATTGTATTGCAATGGATTGTTGACTGTTAATTGACTCCCAAGTTTTCCCAATTCCCGTGCATCCCTTGCTTGATAACGTATTTTCTCCCATTAGAAGGGTAGTTATAAAATTTGCCTTCTCTTTGATATTTGTGTACCTTGTATGTCTAAGTTCAAGCAATTATCTATTTAGCCTTTATCTTTTAAATTGTCGTTACATTGTTCCTTGTGGGATTCAACCCCGACTCTTGATTTGGTATTTTTATTGACGATGACCGCTCACACTTTTAATTAGTTTTGGAGGATGATTTGAGCATTATCAAAAATGGCGTCGCTGCCTGGGAAAAATTAGGCATATTGAATTGATTTAAGATTTCTAGTTTACTTGATTCTATCTAGATTGTGAATGGTTATCTTTATTTTCTTTTATTTTGTTTCTATGGCTTTTAGTGATCCCTACATCTTTGGGTATGGTATGCCTTCTTCTGAACCATGTTCTTGTGGGGTCTTGCTTAACAAGTTCACGTGGTGCACGGAGATCCTATACCTATTCTCTTTTGCCACAAAAAGTTCTATAAGATATTAGCTAGCTCAGTGTTGTGACCTGCTCAACTTTGGGATGAGGCTTAATACTCTTAGGGCTAGGTTGAGATCAACCATGAGAATGGAAAATACTTATTATCCAATGGCCGAGAAGAGCGAAGAAGAGTCTCATGACTTGTACCTTGCTTGGTGTGATGAGACAAGCCAATTCATTTTTAAAGTTGAACGATTTGAAACCGAGCTAAGGAAAGAGGTGAAGGTGGATATAGAAGATATCTTGAGATAACCCTATTCAATAACAAGCCAAGAAGCCGAACTAAATGGCATAATACAAGAGTTGTAAGAAAACCAAAAAGATCATAAATGGAAACTTTGGTTCATGCGAAATCGAGAGTGTTACTCACTTGAAGGCCAAGAATTACGAAGTTTAATGCTCAAATGGCCTAGTGACTCTTTGAGTCTTGCCTAATGATAAACGGAAGAATGATTCGAAGTTGGGTAAGAGATTCAAGTCTTCAAAGTTGAGAGATTGGGTGAAACACTTGATTTTATCTTACACTCCCCAAGCTCTTCAGAGTAAAATTGATCTCAAGTTGGGAAGAAGGTTCATTGCCTCGAAGTGAAAAAAACAAAGAATGATGTACCCCGCGTCGCACCACGACATTAAATTATGCCCTTGATGTGAGGCACCCCATTGTTATCTAACTTAGTTTAATTTTAAGTTTTTACTTATTAGATTAGGTTTAATTTGTGTTTTTGACTAATCCTCGTGATTTTGGAGTGTTGGAGTTAATTTGAACAAATTTGGAGGCATGAAGCTTGAAGAAAATAATGTTTGGGGCTAAAACCCCATTGGGAAATGACTTGGGAGGCATTTTGGGTGCCTAGGCTCGCCCAATGAGACTGGGCGAATCACTCAATGGACCCCCGAGCTTGCCTAATCGGACAGTGAGTAGCTTGGGAAAAATTGCCTCAGGAGCCGCAAAAGCGAACTGAACTTCACTTAAGCGAAGTCTGCAAAAGCGGCTCCCTCTCGAAAAAGTGAACATCGCTTAAGCAGTGGGGCACTCGCTTAAGAAAACCCCGACCTTTCAGCAGTAGTTGCAAAAGTGACCAAATGTCGCTTAAGATAAGGTAAGTCATTTCAAAAGGCATTTTAAGGGAGCCAAAAGGATAAAACTCACAAAATAAAAGGTCCAACTACTTGTTCTCCCTCTTCACATCTTCCTAAACGATTCCAACCTCTTGGTCTTCAATGTGCAAACACAATCCGGTATGTTTTTCTCTATTTTACTCTCTTTAAGTGGTAATAATCTTATTTTGACTAGCATAATGGATTGTTGTTTGTTTGTTTTTGTTTTGGATTATTGTGTGGATTGGTCATTTTTTGATTATGTTTTTATTTTATTATAATAGTATATTTTGTTAGTTTATGTCTTTGTGATAATAAAGTGTGATGATTCTGTTTCACTCTTGATGCCTTGAAGCAAGGGAAGTCTGAGTACCTATGGATTGTGAATTTGGAAACCACTGCAAAGGCTCAATGAAAATGCCTAAATTTGCCTCTTGATAGTTCGAGTGGCATCATTCTTAAGGGCAAATCGTGATTTTGTTGAGTTTTGATGGCTTGGTGATTCCTTAATATGAAGTTGTGACTTCTTTGGTACCAATAAATTTAGTCAAGCCTTGTGAGTTGTGAAATGATCACCCCTCCGAAAGTTTGTGAAAGTGAATGATTTTGTGACAATGGGTTGACTCTTTTTGTGACTCCAAATTACTAGGTGGCGGGTGTAAAATGACTCCTTTGTTCTTGACTAGGAAGTTAAATGCAGCAATCTTGAATAACTTCATGCCAGGTGTAAAATGACTCCTTTGGTCTTGATTCAGTTTGTTGAAGAAATGATCTCTGGCTTTCTTTGATTGTCCTTGAAGTCCACTTAGCCTAAAGATCCCACCTTTGCAGTAAATGTATCTCTAGTTGTTGCCTTTGAGCTTTATGCTTTTATTGGCAAGCACATTACTAACCTTGACCCTTTTTGAAAAGTAACCTTCTTTTGAGACCTTTTCCTCCTTGAACTCTAGAATTCTTAAATCAAGGCTAAAAGCAGAAGTTCGGGGTATTATTAGAAAATTATAGATGGATGCTAACCCCATGAGGGCTTAATAAAAAAAGAGTTTGAGAATGGAGGAAAAGTTTCAAAGAAAGAAAAAGTGTAAAAAAAGAAAGTGAAAGAAAGAAAGATTTGGAATAAATGTGAGACTTGAATCTTTTAAAAAATTGAAAATGGTTGCATGTGGGGCATCTTGAAAGATAAATAAGAAAATGATGTGAAGTGTGTATTGAATTGAAAAGCGAAGAAAAGTGGAAAAAGTTGTTGTGTAGTGTTTAAGGAGGGTGTAGTCACCTGTACAAAAATGATATCCTAACCTACCCTAAGCCTACATAACAAGCTTAAAAATGTCCTTTGAGATCTCCAACCAAACAAAATTGAGCCAACGTTTTTTGAAAATATGGGCAAGCGTATAGTGTGGAATTTGTGTACATGAGATGATTCATTTTGACTGTGAGTGCTTGTATTATTGTCCCTTATATTGTAAATACTTGTGTGTTTTTGTGGGTCATTTCTTTTCTTGTGAGGGCATGAACGTTAGGATGGAATGGTGGAGTTAAAAGATTCTAAAATTGAGTCAAGGGGAGTTGTTAGAGTACTAGTAATTGTAACTCATTTCTTGAGAATTCTTGTTGTCACTTGATCACTGTTGGAGCTCATTGAGTTTTTATATTTTGTTTGAATTTGAGGGAGTTGCTTAAATTGTTAATAACTTTTGTGCTTTCTAATTATTAGTACCAACCAAAGTCATGACCATGATTCTTTGTGAAAATAAAAGAGTTTTGTGTTTGAATTCAGTGCCTATTGTGTTTTCATTTTTGTGGTTCTTAAGGACAAACAAAGTTTTAAGTTAGGGATGTTGATGAGTGTTGAATTTTCACTCATTTAGATCTTTTTTATTATGATTTTGTGGCACTCAATGTAGAGAAAGAGGCTAATTATGCTTTGAATTGTGTTGTTTCAGGTGTTTTAATGTTCGAAAAGAAAATGCTGATTCAAAGTGGAATCAAAGCTGGAAAAAAAAAGCAAAACCTGGCAGAAAAACAAGTTCCACGTATCGCACTTGCGGAGCACTGGGCACTTAAGTGAACTAGTCAACGAAGTCAAGTGTCCGCTTAAGCGAGGAAGTAGGGTTCATTTGTGCGAACTTGGAAAAAAGGGCGGAGTTCGCTCAAGCAAACTTCAGTTCACTTTTTCGAAGGTTGCTTTTGCGAACCTCCTTTTTATTTTGCAAAGCCTGCATTTTTAGACAGGGTAGAATGGGAAATTCTCAAGCTTTGGACCCAAATTCAGAAAATAGGGTTAGAGTTAGAAAAGAATGGATGATCCGAGAATTGTAGAGAGGGAGAGATATAAATTGTAGAGAGAAAAACACATTCAAAAAGTAGATCTCTTAGTGTTCTTGATCTATGGGTTGAGACATTGAAGGAAAGTTGCCTCGCATTTCAGTTGTGGATTTGAAGATTGTATTCTATTTTAGTAATATATTTTACCTTTCTTCATTTCCTTGTTCTTAATCGCTAGAAATGTGGGTGTGATGATTTGTATGAAATAGGGCCCTTGTGCTACAAATAAACAAGGTTATTTGGGTGTTTAATTAATTGCTCTATTGCTTCCGTAAATCCTTGTTTCCATTCTTAATTTCATGAAATATGTTCACTTCAGTTTTCATGTTTGAACTTTTTTGGTGAGAGTGCACGGTCAATCCTAGATTCCCTTCTTCGATTGATGCTCAAAATAGGTTGATTGAAGTGGATAATAAGATTTATAATTGCATGTTTACTTTAAACCTTGAATTTGAGATCGAAAGATGATAGTTTAGGGTTTCTTTGTTGGGTACAAGGCTTCCTTTAAAGAGACGTCTAAGTTAAGGTAATGGATTGTTTCATATTTAAGTGATTGAGACCCAAAGGAGATATCACAATAAAACGCTTTGAGATCAAAAGATAATTAGCGTAATTGAAGATGACCTAGCCTACCCATTAGTGATTGAATGATCTTTCATTGAATTGCAATGGATCGTTGACTGTTAATTGACTTCCAATTTTTTCCAATTACCGTACATCCCTTGCTTGATATTGTATTTGCCTCCATTAGAAGTGTAGTTATAAAAATTGTCTTCTATTTCATATTTGTATACCTAGTATGTCTAGGTTCAATCAAGTATCTAGTTAGCCTTTATCTTTTCAGTTGTCGTTACATTGTTCCTTGTAGGATTCGACCCCGACTCTTAGTTTGGTATTTTTATTGATGACGACCGCTCACTCTTTTAATTAGTTTTGGAGGGTGATTTGAGTGTTATCAAAAATGGTGCCACTGCTGGGGAACAATTAGGCATATTTAATTGATTTAGGATTTCTAGTTTACTTTTTTCTATCTAGATTGTGAATTGTTATCTTTATTTTCTTTTGTTTTGTTTTTATGGCTTTTTGTGATCATTACATCTTTGGGAACAAGCTCATGTGGTGCACGGATATCCTACACCTATCCTCCTTTGTGATAGAAAGTTTTATAGAAGATCACCTTGCTTGGTGCTATGACCTGGTCGACTTTGGGATGAAGCTTAATACTCTTAGGGATAGGATGAGATCAATCATGAGGGTGGAAAATTTTGATTATCTAATGGCTCAGAAGAGCGAAGAAGAGTCTCACAACTTGCACCTTACTTGGTGTGGTGAGATGAGTCGATTCATGTTTGAAGTTGAACTCTTTGAAACTAAGCCAAGAGAATTGGTGAAGGTGGATATAGAAGATATCTTGAGATTATGCAACCTACCCAATTCAATAGCAATCCAAGAAGCCAAACTAAATGGCATGATAGTAGCGTTGCAAGAAGAAACCAAAAAGATCATAAATTGCAACTTTGGTATAGGTGAAATCGAGGGTGTCACTTACTTGTTGGCCAAGAATTACGAAGTTCAATGCTCAACTAGCCTAGTGACTCTTTCACTCTTAACCAATGATCCAAAAGGAAAGCCTGGTTCAAAGTTGGGCAGAAGTTTCATTGCCTCAAAGTGTCTACACAATGGGTGATGTACCCGACGTCGCGTCGTGATGTTAAATTGTGCGCTTCATGGGAAGCACCCCATTGGTATCTAGCTTAGTTTAATTTTAAGATTTTACAAATTAGATTAGGTTTAATTAGTGTATTTGACTAATCTTCATAATTTTGGAGTGTTGAAGTTAATTTGAATAGGTTTGGAGGCATAAATCTTGAAACAAAAATGTAGTTTGGAGGTAAACCCTAATTGGAAAATGACTTGGGAGGTATTTTGGGTCCACATGATCACCCAATGAGACTGGGAGAATCGGTCAATGGACCCCTAAGCTCACCCAATTAGACAGTGGGTAGCTTGAAAAAAATGGCCCCAGGAGCCGCAAAAGCAAACTAAAGTTCACTTAAGATAAGTCCGTAAAAGTGGCTTCCTCTTACAGAAGCAAACATTGACTAAGCGGAGGGGCACACACTTAAGCGAACCCTGACCTTTCAGCAGCAGTCGCTTAAGAGAAGGTAAGGCATTTCAAAAAGCATTTTAAGGAGCCAAACTGACAAAAATTACAAAATAAAAGGTCCAACTTCCGTCTCCCTCTTCACTTGTTCCAAAACGATTCCAACCTCTTGGTCTTTATTATGAAACACAATCCGGTATGTTTTCTCACTTTTACTCTCTTGAAGTGGTAATAAGCTTGTTTTAACTAGCATGTTGGATTGTAGCTTGTGAATTTCAGAACCATTGCAAAGGCTCAATGAAAAGGCCTAAATTTGCCCAATGATAGATCGAGTGACATCATTCTTAAGGGAAAATCATCATTTTATTGAGCTTTGTAAGCTTGGTGATATCTTGATATGAGGTTGTCACTTTTTTGGTACTAATAGATTTAGTCAAGCCATGTGAGTTGTGAAATGAGCACCCCTCCAAAAGTTTGTGAAAGTGAATGATTTTGTGACAATAGGTTGACTCTTTTTGTGACGTCAAATTAGTAGGTGGTAAGTGTAAAATGACTCCTTTGTTCTTGTCTAGGAAGTCAAATGTAGCCATCTTGAATAGCTTCATTCCATGTGTGGTGAGTCTTTGTGAATAATGCCTTGTGTGCACTTGGTTTAACTAGAACTTGCCCGGTTGGTCTTAAAATGTTGGTCTTCATTGAGTTTGGTGGAGAAATTATCTTCGGCTTTCTTTGATTGTCCTGGAAGTACACTTAGCCTAAAGATCCCACTTTTGCACTAAATGTATCCCTAGTGATCCCCTTTGAGCCTTATTCTTTTATTGGCAACCACATTACAAGCCTTGACCCTTTTTGAAAAGTATCCTTCTTTTGAAACCTTTCTGTCCTTGAACTCTAGAATTATGAAAGTCGTGGCTTAAAGCCTAGGTTTGGGGGGAGGGGGTTATGGGAAGATTATAGATGGATGCTTACCATATGAGGTCTTCATAAAAAAAAGAGTTTGAGAATGGAGGAAAAGACTCAAAGAAAGAAAAATTGTAGAAAAACAAGAGAAAGAAAGAAATATTTGGAATAAATGTGAGGCTTGAATCGTCTAAAAAGTTAAAAATGGTTGCATGTGGGGCATCTTGAAAGAGAAATAAGAAAATGATGTGAAGTGTGCATTGAGTTGAAAAGTGAAGAAAAGTGGAAAAAGTTGTTGATTAAAAAGTGGTTGTGTAGTTTTCAAGGATGGTGTAGTCACTTGTACCTAAATGATATCCTAACCTACCCTAAGCCTACATTACAAGCTTAGATAAGTCCTTTGAGATCTCAAACCAAACGAAATTGAGTGAATGTTGTATTGAAATATGGGCAAGCCAATGGTGTGGCATTTATGTACATAAGATGATTCGCTTTGACTGTGAGTGCTTGTATTGTTGTCCCTTGTGTTGTGAATACTTGTGTCTTTTTGTGGGTCATTTCTTTTCTTGTGAGGGCATGAATTCTCGGATGGATTGATGAATTTAATAGATTCTAAAATTGAGTTAAGGAAAGTTTTTAGAGTACTAGTAATGCTGAGTCATTTCTTGAAAATTCTTGTTATCACTTTATCACTCTTGGAGCTCATTGAGTTTTGAAATTTGGTTTGAATTTGAGGGAGTTTCTTGAATTATTAATCACTTGTGTGATTTCTAATTATAAGTACCAACCAAAGACATGACCACGATTCTTTGCGAGAATGAAAGAGTTTTGTGCTTGAATTGAGGGCCTCTTGTGTTTTGAAGTTTTGTGTTGCTTGAGGACAAGCAAAGTTTAAGTTAGGGGTGTTGATGAGGGGTGAATTTGCACTCATATGGACCTCTTTTCTTATGATTTTATGGCACTCGAAGTTTTGAAAGAGGCTAATTACGCTTTGAATTGTGTTGTTTCAGGTAATTTGATGTTGGGAAAGAAAATGTTGATAAAAACTGTAATCATAGCTAAAGAAAGAGAAAAACCTAGAAGAAAACAAGTCCCAGGTATCGCACCTGCGGAGGATTGGTTGCTTAAGCGAACAAGACAACGAAGTCAACTGTCCGCTTAAGCGAGGACGCGACGTTTGCTTTTGCGAACTTGGACAAAAGGGCAAAGGTCGCTTAAGCGAAGTTCAATTCGATTTTGCGAAGCCCGCCATTTCAGACGGCGGCACAATGGGAAATTCTCAAGTTTTGGACCCAAATTCATAAAATAGGGTTAGAGTTTGAAAAGAATGGATGGTCCAATAATTTTAGAGAGGGAAAGAGAAAATTTGTAAAGAGAAAAACACATTTCAAAAGTATATCTCTTAGTGTTTTTGATCGAGGGGTTGAGACATTGAAGGCAAGTTGCCTCGCATTTCAGTTGTGAATTTGAAGATTGTGTTCTATTTCAGTAATATCTTTTACCTTTGTTTAATTCCTTATTTTTAATTACTAGAAATGTGGGTGTGATGATTTGTATGAAATTGGGGCTTTTGTGCTAGAACTAGACAAAGTTATTTGGGTGTTTATTAAATTGGTCCATTGCTTTGGTAGTTCCTTGTTCCATGATTGATTTCATGAAATAGGTTCACTCTAGTTTTTATGTTTAAATTCATGATTTGAGTGTGCACTCTAATTCCTATCTTCCCATCTCTGATTGATGCTCAAAAGAGATTGATTGGAGTGAAGAATTAGATTGATAATCGCATGTTGAATTTAAATCTTGAATTTGAGATCGAAAGGTGATAGTTTAGGGTTCGTTTATTGGGTGCAAGGCTTCCTTTAAAGAGAGGTCTATGTTATGGTAGTGGGTTGTTTCGTATTTTTGCGATTGAGACCGAAAGGAGATATCACAATAAAACACTTTGAGATCGAAAGATAATTAGCGTAATTGAAGATGACCTAGCGTACCCATTAGTGATTGAATGATCTTGGATTGAATTGCAATGGATCGTTGAGTGTTAATTGACTCCCAAGTTTTCCCAATTCTCGTACATCCCTTGCTTTATATCGTCTTTTCCCCCATTAGAAGTGTAGTTATAAAAATTTTCTTCTATTTCATATTTATGTCCCTTGTATGTCTAGTTTCAAGCAAGTATCTAGTTAGCCTTTATCTTTTCAGTTGTTGTTACATTGTTCCTTGTGGGATTTGACCCCGAATCTTAGTTGGAAATTTTCATTGATGACGAACACTCACTCTTTTAATTAGTTTTGGAGGGTGATTTTAGCGTTATCAATTCAAGTCTCAAAACCTCCAAAGCACGTAAACTCACATAAAAACCAAATGAATGACAAAACTTACAGTCCCATCAAGTCATAAGTCACTTGGGATTACTATAGGAACGATCTAAACACTGAAAATCATGAAATACAGGGAAAATGACATGGATGGTCATTACAACATTCATTACTAAAAGAAGTTTCATCCTAGAAAGTAAAGAGTCAAGAAGTTCCTGAAGGCTCAAACAAGTGGAATAGTGAACTCGCATCTCATGCTCGATCTCCCAGGTAGCCTCCTCGAGTGGATGATGCCTCCAATGGACGTTAACAATAGAAATGGTTCTCGAATGCAATCGCCTCGAATCTCTGGAATAAATAGCAACTGGCTACACCATAAAGGTTAGACGATCATCCAACTAAACTAAGTCATACCGGAGCACATGGGACACATCAAGTTTATACCAGCAAAACATAGAAACATAGAAAATTGGGTGAATAGATGAAAATGTAAGACGTAAGGCCAACTCATAATCAATATCACAAATGGTTTTGAGAATCTCAAATGGCCCTATAAACATGTGGCTAAGCTTGCCCCGCCTCCAAATCTCATCACACCCTTCTTGGTCTATACTCGAATGAATACCCAGTAACCAACTCTTAATCTCAAAGGCCGGCGCCTATGGTTAGCATAACTCTTATGCCTGCTCAATGCGAAACTGAATCTATCTTAAATCACCCGAACTCTCCAAAGTCCAATACACATGCCCGCAACATATCCTCCAAAATTGAATAGTATGGCACAAATGCCCGTCAGTCTGCGGGTGAATGGCTGTGCTAAGATCAACTTGGGTACCCAACTCCTCTTGAAAGGTTCTCTAGAAGCTAGAAGTGAACTGGGAACTAGTATCAGAAATAATAGACACACGCACCCCATGAAGACGAACTACCTCCCAAATCTAGACCGAAGCCAACCTCTCAACTCTAAAAGTAGATTGTCACGAAGGAAGTGTGCTGGCTTGGTCAATTGATCCACGATGAACCAAATGCTATCAATACCTCTAGAAGTTTTAGACAATCCCATAACGAAGTCCATAGTGATGCGCTCCCATTTCTATTCCGGGATGGGCAATATCTTAAAATCACCATCAAGCCTCAAATGCTCGGCCTTCACCTACTGGAAACCCAAGCAACAAGACACATAGTGTGCAATATCTCTCCTCATACCACTCTACGAATAATGCTATCACAAATCATGATACATCTCTATTTTGCCCCAATGAATATAATATTTACAATCGTAGGCCTCGTAAAGTATGAACTAAATTAAGTCCCCAACCCTAGGAATATGAATACGACTATCAAACCTGAGAACACCATCCAAATCCAAGGTGGCCTTCCCGGCATCACCTCATAAAACTTGATATTTAATAGCGACCAAGGCATCATCCTCAAACTGTCGACCACGAATTTGTTCCAATAGTTATGACTGAACCCCAACATAGGTTACAACCCACTTAGAATCTGAAATATCAAGGTGAATCATCTTGTTGGCTAAAGACTGAATGTCTCAATCTAAAGGTCACTCTAAAGCAGAGAGTAAGTCTAGACTACACATACTCACCGCCTTCTTACTCAAGGCGTCCACTACCACATTCGCCTTGCCCGAACGGTATAGAATAGAAAGGTCATAGACCTTTTGGAGCTCAATCCACCAACGCTACCTTGAATTGAGATCTCTTTGGCCCATATTAAACGGTAAGCTCGTGTGATATGTATAGAACTTACAATGGACTCCGTAAAGGTAATGCCTCCAAATCTTAAGCGCGAATACTACCTCTGCCAACTCCAAATTATGGTTGGGTTAGTGCTCGTGTACCTTAAGATGACTCAACGCATAAGAAATCAATACCAACAATGGCTGAATCACAATACATGGTGAAGCCCTCACCATCAACTAGAAGATTCAGAATAGAAGAAGTGGTAAGATACTCCTTAAGCTTCCTAAAGCTCAACTCACAGTGATATGACCACTCAAAAGGAACATCAATATGATTCAACCTAGTCAGAGATGTTGTGATTGATGAGAAGTGTTCTATAAACTGTCCGTAGAAATCAACTAAGTCGACAAAGCTACAAATTTCAATATTTATAGTAGGCCTAACCCAATCACGAATAACCTCGATCTTCCTTGGATCAATCATAATTCCATCCTTGGATACCATGTGCCCCAAAAATACTACCAAATCAAGGCAAAACTCACACTTGAGAATTTCGCATAAAGCCACTGATCACTGAAAGTCTAGAGCAAAAGTCCTCAAATGCTGCTCGTGCTCCTCCCTGCTTCGCGAGTATAATAGAATGTCATCAAAGAATATAATGAAGACGGAGTTTATAGACAACCTGAAAACATGTGTCATCAAGTCCATGAATGCCACTAGGGATTGGCCAACCCAAAAGACATCTCTAGGAACTCATAATGACCATAATGAGTCCTAAAAGTTATCTAACGAATGTCTGCTGCCCTGATCCTCAGTTGATGGTAACTGTATCTCAAATCAATCTTAGAGAACACCACAACAGTTGAAGCTGGTCAAACAAATTATTGATAAGGGGTATAGGGTACCTATTCTTCAACGTCACATTGTTCAACTGCCTATAATTGATACACATACACATATAGCCATCCTTCTTATTTGCTAATAAAACTAGGGTACCCCAAGGTGAATCACTTTGTCGAATGAATCTCTTACACAAGAGATCCTAAAGTTGAACACTAAGCTTCTGGATCCCTTAAAGGGCTATACAATTAGGCAAAATAGAGATAGTACGAGTGTCTAGCTCAAGGTCAAATTAAAAAATCAATATCACACTTTTAGGGAAGGTCGGGTAGATTAATTGGGAAGACATCTCCAAACTCTTGCACAATATGAACAAGATTAACTATAGTTAACTCCCTACTAACATCCTGCACATAAGACAAATAATTTAAGCACCCGCTAGATACCAAACTCTATGCCTAAATGTAAGAAATAACCCATTCGATATGTAAATTTAAGGTCCCTACTACACCACCGAAGGCATACCATGCATGACTAAGTTAGTGGCTTAGAAAAACAATCCTAGATTGCTTGGTTGGGGGATAACCAGTCAATGCCCAGGATAACATTAGAATCGAGCATATCCAACACAATAAGGTTTTACCAAGTGTCACACCCCAAACTAGTCACCAAATATGATCTATACACCCAATTCACTACTAAAGACTCACCCATGAGGTCGAAACATCAAACGACACTGATAGAGTCTCAGAACACAAACTCAACTAGGAAGCATAACATACATAGACATAAGAAAATGTAGAACTTGGATAATATAAATCCGATATGGATTGATGGCATAAAATAATTGTACATGTGATGACAACATTTAATGCCTCAGCCTCCTCCCTCATTGGAGCTTTATATAAGTCGAGGTATCTGATGCCTTTTAATTGAGAGTCTGACCTACCTCCTAACCTACCTCCCTGATAGCCTCCTCGATCCCCTAGGTGGCCAATATGGCAGTCCTTACCGTGGGCACCGTCTCTAGCCAAAGGTGCTACTACTGAAACTTGTTGGGCTGCATGTGGAGTAGGTCCAATAATCTCTCACTGGAGACACTCTTTAGACTAGTGTCTAAGCTCTCCACAATCAAAACAACCCTAAGAGGCATGTCCCTAAGAAGATCGATGACCAAGGCTAAAATATCCTGAATACGAGCCTATAGAACTCTAACCTTCACCAGAACCACTCGACTGTATTGCTGGCTCTTTAAAGTCTGGAGTGCCACTTGGACGTGCTGGCTAGATTAACCCTAATACAGGTAGCCATGTCGAGGCCTATCATAGGACTCCCTGCCCCTAAAATAGGACCCACAATAGTTGCCTTGGTAATGAGCCCTTTTAACATTACCCCCTTGGTTCTCGTAACAGAGCTCCTCCATAGTTGAAGAGCATCAAAAACTTCAAAGAACGATCTGCCCACTAAAGCCATAGACTCATGTTTGAAACTTCAACTTGCCCACTATGTTGTAGATGATAATCAAACACCATAATTATCAAGAATTGCCGTGAACAGGTTATTACAAAAGTGAGAACCTCCATAGCTGATAATTGCCCTTGGTGTACCAAATCTGGAGAAGATATTTATTTTAAGGAATGCAGTGAAACTCTTTCCTTCATTGTTAGGAAGTGCAATAGTTTCAACCCATTTAGACATATAGTCGACCGCTTTAAGTGCGTACTTCATCCAATTTGAACTCACAAATATACCCATATAGTCAAGGTCCGATACATCAAACAATTCAATCACAAAAAAATGGATTAAGTGGGAGTTTTGTTTATTTAATAAACCTCTTTCTCTTTGACAATGATCACAAGACTTGGTGAAATCATGAGCATCTTGGTGAATGGTAGCCAGTAATACCTACATTGCAAGATTTTGTAGATAGACCGGATACCACTATGATGACCACCTATAGAAGACGAAAGAAAGGCTTCAAAAATATCCATCATCTCAACTTCGGGTATGCAATGATGAATAATCCCATCGGAGCAGACTTAGAACAAGTAAGGGTCTTCTCAGAAAAAAACTTTTTTCACATTGGACATGAATTTCTTTCTTTGTAGGAATGACAAATTTTAAGGTAACACATCACTCACTAATTAATTAGAAAAATAGGTGAACCAAGGGATAAGATCATAAGAGACAGCCAAAACCTGTTTGTCTTGAAACATATCATCTATCTCAACCCCATCAGCCAACTTCAACATTACTTCTTCCTCTACTCTAGACAAATGATCAACAACTTGATTTTCAACCCTTTTTCTTACTTTCACTTTGAAGTTGAATTCTTGCAACAACAACACCAACCTGATCAGTCTTTGTTTAGCATACTTATTTGCCATAAGGTACCTCAATGCTGCATGATCACTGTGCACAATTACTTTGGTGCCAAGTAAGTGTGATGTAACTTTTTCGAATGCAAAAACTAAAACAAGAAGTTCTTGTTTGGTGATAGTATAGTTCCTTTGAGCAACATTCAAGGCTTTGATATCATAGTATATAGGATGAAGAATCTCCTCAGGCCTTTGCCCAAACACTAAGCCTAGTGCCACCCTACTCACTTCAAACATAACTTCAAACGGTTATCCCAAATCCGGTGAAATAATGATAGACACAAAAATCAACTTCTCCTTCAACCCTTCAAACGCCTTCAGACAAGCTTCATCAAAACTCGAACTCCATATCCTTCTCAAGTAAATTTCATAATGGGTGCGCTATGTTAGAGAAGTCTTTCATAAATCCTCGATAAAAGTTAGAATATCCTAGAAAGCTTCTAACACCCTTCACAAAGATAGGTAAAGGCAATTTTTTAATCACCTCAATTTTAGCTTGATCCACTTGAATGCCTTTGTTGGAGATCTCATGACCAAGAACTATGACCTTTTTCACCATGAAGTGACACTTCTCGCAATTTAGCACAAGATTTCAGTCTTCACATTATTTCAGTACATCATCTAAATGGGCCAAGCAATCATCGAATGAGTCAGCTTCAACAGAAAAGTCATTCATTAATACCTCAATAGTGTCCTCCACCATGTATGAGAAGATGGATATCATGGAACGTTGAAAAGTCTTCAGTGCATTATACAACTCAAACGACATCATTTTGAAAGTAAACGTCCCTTAGGGGCTTTTGAAAGTGGTCTTCTCTTGGTCTTCAAGCACGATAGAGATTTGATTGTAACTTGAATAACCATCAAGAAAATAGTACCATATTTTACCCACAAGATGATATAACATATGATCAATGAACAGTATTGAGAAGTGATCCTTCTCTATCCATGTATTCAACTTGCGATAGTCCATACATACTATCAACCCCGTGACCGACCTCATAAGTATGAGCTTATTCTTTCAATTAGGAACCACAATGATTCCTCCCTTATTTGGCACGCATTGAACAGGGCTTACTCATTTACTATTAGCAATCAGATAAACCACCCAGTATTCAACCACTTTATAATATCCTTCTTGATAACTTCTTGCACGGGCGGATTAAGTCTCATTTGGTGCTCAATGCTTGGTTTTTAATCTGGCATAAATTGAATTTTATGAGAAGAAATGTCGATGGGATACCTATGATATTAGCAATAGTCCAACAAATCTCTCTTTTGAAATGCTTTAACACATACGTCAAAGATCCTACTTGCTTTTCATCAAAATTAATAGTAATAATGACTAGACGGGTATTATCTTGCCCCAAAAATACATATCGCAAGTGATATGGAAGAGCCTTTAGCTCTATATTTGGAGTGAGATGGAAAATCCTTTAGCTCTAACTTCAGAGGCTCATTAATAAATGGTTTTGCAGGAAGGGTCTCCGCATTCTTTAGATCCAAATCAAGCTTCTTTGGTGAATGATTAAACTTTTCGAATCCATCAAGTGCATTCACCAACTTTTTATTTTCTGAAATGTGCTCTCCATCAATATTTATGGTCACAACTACTAACGCCTCAAAACCTAATCTTTCTTCGGTTGGTACCTCTAGTTGCTCTTCAATTGTCAAGTTCACAACGGACACCACTTTGAGATCAATTTGATGCTTCATTGATTTGCAGATATTGAATGTTACCTCTTCATTATTAAATTTGAACCTCATTCGCCCTTTCTCCATATCAACTAAAGCATGCTCGGTTGCAAGGAATGGTATTCCTAAGATGATGGGCACTTCAAAATTAACCTCACAGTCCAAAGTCAAAAAATCCACTAGGAATATGAATGTCTCGATCTTAACCAAGACATCATAAAGAATACCAATTGGTTTCTTGATGGTACGATCAGCCATAAGTAGCCACATTGCAGTCGGTTTGAGGGCTCCCAAACACAATTTCTTGAACACTGATAGAGGCATCAAGTTAATGATAGTCCCCAAATCACATAGGGTTTAGCAAAACATGATGCGTCAATTGTACATGGAATGGGGAACGCTCTAGGATCCTTTTTTCTTTTGCACCAAATATCTAGTAGCAATGGAACTACAATGTTCTAACTTGTCATATTCTTAAAAACTTATGACGCTCTTTTTAGTCACTAGATCTTTCATGAATTTAGCATAGCCCGACATCTGTTCTAGTGCTTCAATCAAGGGAACGCTGATTAAGAGTTGTTTCAACAAAGAGATGAACTTGCAATATTTACCTTCCTTGATTTTCGTAACTAATCTTTGGGGAAAGGATGAGGAGGTCAGGGCATCAGAATTATCTTTTGAGTGGCTTCCTCTTCTTTCCCAACTCAATCTTTGGGTTTCTCCACTTCTTCAACTTCAGTATCTTTGGGTTCGTTCGTAGATTCCAGTTCGGTAGGAATATGAGGATATATTTTTTTTCTGTCTGCCTTAAGTAGTAACTGCCATGCACTGCCCAACATTATTGGATTTTTGACATTATTACTAGGGAGTGTTCCTTTCTGGTATGGATTTGTGGATAAAGAAAGTTGCCCTATCTGCTGCTCTATTTTGTTTAATGGATACCGCATGTGAGTCTATGATAATGCTCAAGTTATCCTCAAAATAAGTTAAAAGAGTAAGCGGTCATCGTCAATAAAAATACCCAATTAAGAGTTGGGATCGAATCCTATAAGGAACAATTTATTGGCAATTGAAAAGATAGAATAAATAGTCTCGAGTTTGAACCTAAAATAAGAATAAAATATTATCAAATTAACAGTGATTTTGGTAACCAAACGAAGGATTTGGGCAAAGACACAATCAACAAAAGGATATATGGGAGTTGGGAAATTTGAAATTCAATCCACAGTCAAATGATCCATTACAATTCAACACATGCTAATTCAATCATAGATAGGATAGATCATCATTATTCAATACTAATCTCCTTTCGGTCTCAAAGTGTTTAACAACAAAGCAATCCAATAACACAATCTAAACCCCTATTCTAGCAAGTTTAGCATTCAACAAAGTAGACTTACATCATCTCTTTTCTATCTCAAATTTAGGACTCAAGTCAAATATGATTATTAATTTAATTCTCCACTGAGCAACCCACAAAGATCAAAAGCTAGATCTAAGCATACACTCTCAAATCATAAATTCTAACATGAAAACTAGGTTAAACTTATTTCACGAGATTGATGTGTCTGAGATTTCGACTCATTTAAGGCTTTGTTTTGATAGTATAAGTGTCCTTAAATGCCTAATTTATGAACTAAACTAATGTTAAAGTGTTGATTTGCAGCTATGAAGGCTAAGGAGCAAGGCAAGGACACTACCGGGTAAAAAGGAACAAACAAGCTAAGGAAGTGAAGAAAAGCGATCATGGTGATCACCTAGACCACTCGGCGAATCGCCGAGTGGCTCTTTAGCTCGCATAAATTTCCATCGTGCCAGCCTTAGGGAAGAACCAATTTGGCGACAGGAATGTGTAGTCGGCGGATCGCCGAACGACTCCGCGACAATAACTTTGATCGCCTAAGTTTACAGAACTCTAAGGAGTGATGGCCAATGAAAATTGGCGATGGATGGGAGCGAAAGGTGGATCGCCGACCTGTTGGCAAGGTGCGACTTACTCCGCCAAATAGCCGTGAAGGCCAAAAAGTTGGGCACTAAAAATTGAAATTTAAAATGAAGAGGCAGAAGTTCTGATTCCACAATTCTTAGAATTTGAGTTTTCTCTGAGTTTTGAGTTCCCATTGTAGACTTTGAAGATTTTAAAGCTTAAATTTGAGGATTTTTAAGTGGGTTTTCGAATTAACTCAATTGGAGCATTTTAGAGATTTGGAAACTTTTACCCAGCTCATGGCTAATCTAGTTGGTAATTGTTTTTTATCTTTTTATGATGTGTAGCTAAAACCTCAATTCTTGGGGTGTGATCATGTGATTATTGGCTTAATTAGATTATGGGTATTGTTATTTACTGATTTAAGTGCTTAATCAAGGTGGGTTTAATCGTTAGCTTTGTTTTAATCTAGGAATTGTAGTTGCAAATTGTAACACCCCGTATCCTAGACAGACCAGATTGCATATTTGAGAAGCTACAGGTGCCACCAATGGACACCACCTACGGACCGTAGGCTGACCAACGGTCCGTCCTGGTGGTCTGTGGTTCACCACCTGGAGCCCCTCCCAGAAAAGCCCAGAAAAAAATTATTCTAAGTCCAGACCTACGCCAGGACCTATGGACCGTAAGTCAGACCACAGTCTGTGGTCCAGGGCCGTAGGTGGGGCCCCAGATTTTAGTCCTAGAAACCCCCCAGAAAATCAGCTAAGTGTCAGCCTACGCAAGGACCTACGGACCGTAGGTCAGACCACGGTCCGTGGTCCAGGGTCGTAGGTCAGACCCTCTTTATTCAACTCCCAGTAACGAACAACGGTTGACCAGCACGGACCATCGGTCCATCCACGGTCAGTCCATCGGTTAACCCCGATAGTAGTTAAGTCAGGGGTCTTTTGGTCTTTTCCCTATGCGTAGGACCCCTGAACTACGTCGTTTAACCACCTAAACTATGTAGTTTTGGTCAGTTTAATCCTAGTAATTTCATTAGAACTTACCCTAGTCAATTCATTCTCCAAAATTTAGCAAACTCAGAGCAAAAGGGGAGAAAGAGTCGACCAAACCTTTTCCCAAGAAGGCAACGAGTTTTCTTCAGTTCCAGCCCCGAAATCAAAATATTTCTCCATGGAATTCATCACCGGGTATGTTGGATTTCACTAGTGGGTTTCTTTCACCCATTAGGTCCCTAGAATTCAGTCAGAATCTTGATTCCCTTGATATTATCTAGACCTAGGGTTTCTTGAATGTTAGAAATTGTTGGGTTTTAGCTGTTAGAATGATCCAAATCATATTATCATGATTTTAGTATGGTTTTGCGTAGATACTTTCATAAACCCAGAACCCTAGCCAAGTTGTTCTTTTAGTTCATGAATTACACATGCTAGGCCAGCTATTTCAGTTATATACATGCTTTATCTTACGAATGTCATATTATCAGTTATAATTGTTGCATTCTCAGAGTTGGTATATCAGAACATTGAGCTATCCATATTTTACAGAATTCAGTCATAATGTGTTAATTTCATAATCAATTAGGAGTAGCTTAATACCGAGTGTACTAGGGTTCCAGCGTACCCTCATAGTCCCAGAACTACATGCCCCGTAGGTTGTAAGTCCCCTCTCTGGGCATCATTTTAGTGATCACGCCAATCATGCCTTTATACCTCTGGCAGGGTATATTGGGTCCTCTCGATGGGGCGTATACATCAGACTCCATATTTAGCTCATGTGGTTTTATGTCGGTTATTAGTAGCTCCCACAATACAATCAAATATTAGTACATTGACCAGATTATCAGTTACAGTTCAGTATTCAGACTCAGCATATCATGTACTTGGTCATTGCATTCATTTAGCTCAGTATTCAGTATATATTAGTTTTTACATTCAGTTCAGATTATATCATTGCTCTTATTGCTTTGTTCAGTTATGATTATTGTTCAGCTTTACTCTATCCTGCATGCTCAGTACCTTCCAAGTACTGACGCATATTCTGCGCTACATCTTCTCGTGATGTAGGTCCAGGTTCTCAGCTTCCAGATCACGCATAGATCGGTTCCTGATCTTCCGCTCAGCAGTATTAGTGGTGAGTCCTCATTCTCCAAGAACGACAGACATGGTTTCCTTTTCTTTTAGTCTTAGTTTCAGTTTTGCTAGATTTAGCTGGGGCATGTCCCAGCATTTCTAGTCAGTTAGAGGCTTTATTTCAGACATAGTTAGATTCAGCTTTAGATTTGAGTTTGATACTTCAGTTGTTTATTAAAACTCATAGTTTCTTTATATATTCAGACTTAGAATGGGTATTTCCCCATCTTTCAGTTAATTATGGTTTAAGCTTCCGCATAGTATATTTTATTTAGTAATCTTTTAGTATGCTTATGTTATGCCAGTAGGGTTAGCTTGGGGTCACTCGTGATCCTAGGTCCCGTGTCCGCGTCCTGAGGGTAGCTTCGGGAGGTGACAAACTTGGTATCAGAGCATTAGATTTAAGTGTCCTAGGATGTCTTAAAAGCCGCACTAAGTAGTGTCATTTTCATGGGTGTGAAGTGCACCACATCTAATAAGGGGGAAGCTACGAAATGTTTTAGGAAAGCTTCACTTTCTTGATATTCTTATCGTGCGTTGGTATGATCTCTCTCTAACTCATCGCTATGCATTTCAGATCATGCCTCCTCGTAGAGCTAACGTAAGGAATGCTAACGCAGCTCCTCCAGTCCCAGATCAGGAAGTTTCGAATGCAGAGTTTCAGAACTCTATCCAACTTTTGGCTTAGAGTGTGACTAACCAGAACAACCAGCAGGTTCCAGTACCTGCAAATGCTAATGTTGGGTTAGCTGCAGCCAGAGTTCATGATTTTGTTAGGATGAATCCGGCTGAATTCTTAGGATCACAGATTGGAGAAGATCCCCAAAACTTCATAGATGAGGTCCAGAAGATATTTGGAGTGATGCAAGTGAAATGTAATGATAGGGTAGAGTTGGCATCCTATCAGCTTAAGGATGTAGCTCATATCCGGTATACTCAATGGAAAGAGAACAGGGGTACAGATGCAGCTCCTATCACTTGGGAATGCTTTAGTGAGACTTTTCTAGATAGCTTCTTCCCAAGAGAGTTGAGGGAGGCAAGAGCTCAGGAGTTCATGAATTTGAGACAAGGTAACATGACAGTCCAAGAGTATAGACTCAAGTTCACCCAGCTCTCAAGGTATGCTCCTCACATGGTTGCCGATTCCAGGGCTCAAATGAACAAGTTTCTATATGGAGTGTCAGACTTAGTGAAAATAGAGTGCAGAAATGCTATGTTGCTGGAAAATATGAACATCTCTAGGCTTATGACTCATGCTCAGCAGGTTGAGGGAGATAAGCTTAAGGAAATAGCAAAGGACAACAAGAAAGCTAGAACAGGTAACTATGAGTACTCTCAACAGAAATCGGGTGGTGGAAATCGCTCTCAGTTTCAACAGAATTCTTCAGCTCTGGCACCTTCATCAGCTAGTGTTCCATCCTCCATGTTCTGAGAGGATTAGAAAGGTAGGGCATCAGGCTCTAAGTCTCAGGGGAGTGTTTCAAGCACCAGAACCTACCCAACTTGTCCTAAGTGTGGTAAGAACCATCCAAGTGAGTGTCTTGCAGGAAAGGAAGGTTGTTTTGGGTGTGGTCAGACTGGTCACATGTTGAGAGATTGTTCTTCTTCTAAGCAGGGTCAAGGAGGTAATAATGGTAGAGCTCAGTCCACAACTTCAGTAGCACCAGCAGGTCGCCCGACTCAGCAGGGTAACTCATTTGGTACAGGTGGCGGTCAGCGCCAAAATAGGTTGCATGCTCTTCAGGCTCGCCAAGATCAGGAAGATTCTCCTGATGTGGTCACTGGTACGTTACGAGTTTTTAACTTAGATGTTTATTCTTTGTTAGATCCAGGGGCTACTCTTTCCTTTGTAACTCCTTATATAGCAGTCAAATTTGATGTTAGTCCAGAAACTCTCTCAGAACCCTTCTCAATCTCTAGTCCAGTTGGTGACCTAGTTATAACTAGATGGGTATACAGAAATTGCCCTATCACAGTCTCTCAGAAAGTCATCTCAGCAAATCTTGTAGAGTTAGAAATGGTAGACTTTGATATCATTCTAGGCATGGATTGGTTACATTCCTGTTATGCCTCAGTCGATTGTAGAACTAGGATTGTTCGTTTTCAATTTCTAGACGAACCAATCTTAGAATGGAAGGGCAGTAGCTTAGCGTCTATGGGTCGATTCATTTCTTACCTTAAGGACAGGAAGATGATCTCTAAGGGTTATATCTATCATCTAGTTCAGGTTAAGGATTCAAGCTCCGAAATCCCAACTCTTAAGTCAGTTTCAGTAGTTAATGAGTTCCTAGAAGTGTTTCCAGAAGATCTTCCCAGAGTTCCTCCCGAAAGGGAAATCGACTTCGAAATTCATCTCCCTCCAGATACCCAGCCTATTTCTATTCCTCCTTACAGAATGGCTCCAGCTGAGCTTAAGGAATTGAAAGAGCAGTTGAAAGACCTTCTAGATAAGGGCTTCATCAAACCTAGTATTTCGCCATGTGGTGCCCAGTGTTGTTTGTGAAAAAGAAAGATGGTTCTCTCAGGATGTGCATTGACTATTGGCAGTTTAACAAAGTCCCAATCAAGAATAAGTATCCCATCCCCAGGATTGATGACTTGTTTGACCAACTTCACGGTGCTAGTCATTTTTTGAAGATAGACCTCAGATCCGGTTATCATCAGCTCAAAGTCAGAGATAGTGACATTCTGAAAACAGCCTTCAGAACTCGGTATGGTAATTATGAATTTGTAGTTATGTCATTTGGACTAACCAATGCTCCTGCAGCTTTCATGGATTTGATGAACAGAGTGTTCAAGCAGAATTTGGACTTATTCGTTATCGTCTTTATTGATGATATCCTCATTTACTCTAGGAATGAGGAAGAACATGCGACTCATTTGAGAGTTGTTCTGCAAACTCTTAAAGATCGTCAGTTGTTTGCTAAGTTTACCAAATGTGAGTTTTGGTGACAATCAGTTGCTTTCCTCGGGCATATAGTATCTAGCGAAGGGATCCGAGTGGATTCTCAGAAAATAGAAGCAGTGAAACAATGGCCTAGACCTACCTCTCCTACAGATATCAGAAGTTTCTTGTGTCTATCAGATTATTAAAGAAGGTTCGTGGAAGGATTTTCATCCGTAGCCTCTCCATTGACTAAGTTGACTCAGAGAAAGGTTAAGTTTCAGTGGTCAGATGATTGTGAGAAAAGCTTCACAGAAATGAAAACTAGGTTAACTACAGCTCCGCTTTTGACTCTACCAGAGGGTTCAGACGGTTATGTTATCTATTGTGATGCGTCGAGAGTCGGCCTAGGTTCTGTGTTGATGCAATGAGGTAAGGTTATAGCTTATGCTTCTAGACAACTTAAGTTGCATGAGAAGAATTATCCGACTCATGACCTCAAGCTTGCAGCAGTGGTGTTAGCACTTAAGATTTGGAGACATTACTTGTATGGTATTCACGTAGATATGTTAATAGACCATAAAAGCCTTCAGTATGTGTTCACCCAGAAAGAGTTGAATCTTCTCTAGAGGAGATGGCTTGAGTTCCTCAAAGATTATGACATGAATGTGCTTTACCATCCTGGTAAGGCCAATGTAGTAGCAGATGCCCTTAGCAGACTATTTATGGGTAGTGTAGCACATGTTGAGGAAGAAAGAAAAGAACTAGAAAAGGATGTTCACAGGCTTGCTCGCTTGGGAGTTCACCTTATGAGCATATCAGATGATGGTGTAACAGTTTAGAATGGGTCAGAATCTTCATTGGTAAAGGAGGTTAAGGAAAAGCGAGACAGTGATCCGATATTGCTTCAACTAAAGGGTGCAGTTCACCAACAGAGAATTGAGGTATTCTCCCAAGAGGGAGATGGTGTGCTTCACTATCAGGGTCGATTATGTGTTCCTAAGGTGGGTGAGTTGAGACATCAGATTCTTTCATAAGCCCATAACTCCAGGTATTCTATTCATCCAGGCGCCACTAAGATGTACCGTGATCTCCGGGAAGTCTTTTGGTGGAATGGCATGAAGAGGAATATAGCAGGTTTTGTGGCTAAGTGCCCCAATTTTCAGCAAGTGAAGGTAGAACATCAGAAACCAGAGGTATGACTCAAGAGCTCAACATTCCTACTTGGAAGTGGGAAGTGATCAACATGGACTTCATTACAGGTTACCTCGTACTCGCAGACAGCATGACTCCATTTGGGTGATAGTAGACAGAGTTACTAAGTCTGCACACTTTTTGGCTGTCAAGACTACAGACTCGGCAAAGGAATACGCCAAGCTTTACATTAATGTGATAGTCAGGTTGCATGGGGTTCTTTTGTCTATCATCTCAGGTAGAGGTCCTCAGTTTACCTCTCATTTCTGGAAGTCATTTCAGAAAGGTCTTGGTACTCAGGTTAATCTTAGCACACCGTTCATCCGCTGACGGATGGTCAGGCAGAGCGTACCATTCAGACCTTAGAGGACATGTTGAGAGCTTGTGTGATCGACTTCAAGGGTAGTTGGGATGATCACCTTCCTCTTATAGAGTTCGCCTACAATAATACCTATCGTTCCAGCATTCAGATGGCCCCTTAAGAGGCATTGTATGGGCGTAGATGTAGATCTCCAGTTGGTTGGTTTTGAAGTAGGTGAAGCAGCCTTGATAGGACCAGATTTGGTTCATGATGCTATGGAAAAAGTGCAGCTCATTAGAGATAGACTTAAGACAGCCCAGAGTAGCCAGAAGTCCTATGCAGATGTAAGGAGAAGGGACTTGGAGTTCCAAGTTGATGATTGGGTTTTCCTGAAAGTGTCACCTATGAAGGGGGTGATGAGGTTTGGCAAGAAACGAAATCGTAGTCCTAGATATGTAGGCCCTTACAAGGTCTTGAAAAGGGTTGGAAAAGTGGCTTACAAGTTAGAGTTTCCAGTAGAACTAGCAGCAGTGCATTTGGTCTTTCATGTTTCGTTGTTGAAGAAATGTGTGGGTGATGCAGCATCCATAGTACCTTTAGAGAGTGAGGCTGTGAAAGATAGTCTCACTTATGAGGATATGCCAGTTGAGATTCTTGATCGTCAGGTTAGAAGGTTGAGAAACAAAGAAGTCACTTCGGTTAAGGTTTTGTGGATGAGTCAGTCCGTAGAGGGAGCTACTTGGGAAGCAGAAGCAGCCATGAAGGCCAAGTATCCTCATCTCTTACTTTCCTATTCCATTCCAGCTTGAGGTAAGAATTCCTCTTCAGTTTTTCAATCATTCATGCGCAAATTCAGTCTTAGTATCATGTTCCTTCAGTTTGTACTTGCATTTTCAGCGTATTTGCATGTCTTTGGAACTTAGTTCAGTCAGAAATCAGTTTTCAGAAATTAGTGGTAGGGTTTGCAGCTCTTTCCCTCTATATTCAGCGAGTTTAGTCTTCATTCGAGGACGAATGTTCTCAAGGGGGAGATAATGTAACACCCTATATCCTAGACAGACCAGATTGTGAATTTGAGAAGCTACAGGTGCCACCGACGGGCACCACCTACAGACCGTAGGGTGACCCACGGTCCTTCCTGGTGGTCCGGGGTTCACCACCTGGAGCCCCTCCCAGAAAAGCCCAGAAAAAGTATTCTAAGTCCAGACCTACGCCAGGACCTACGGGCAAACAACGGTCCGTGGTCTAGGGCAGTAGGTCGGGCCCCAGATTTTAGTCCCAAAAAATCAGCTAAGGGTCAGCCTACGCCAGGACCTACCGACCGTAGGTCAGACCACGGTCTGTGGTCCAGAGCAGTAGGTCAGACCCTCATTATTCAACTCCCAGTAACGAACGACAGTTGACCAGCACCGACCGTCGGTCCATCCATGGTCCGTCGGTCCATCCATGGTCCGTCGGTTCATCCATGTCCATTGGTCAGTCCATCGGTTGACCCCGACAACAGTTAAGTCAGGGGTCTTTTGGTCTTTTTCCTATGTGTTGGACCCGTAAACTACGTCGTTTAACCCCCTAAACTACGTAGTTTTGGTCAGTTTAAGCCTATTAACTTAATTAGAACTTACCCTAGTCAATTCATTCTCCAAAATTTAGCAAATTGAGAGTAAAATGGGAAAAAGAGTCGACCAAACCTTTTTCCAAGAACGCAGCGAGTTTTCTTCAGTTCCACCCCCGAAATCGAAATATTTCTCCGTGGAATTCATCACCAGGTATGTGGAATTTCACTAATGGGTTTCTTTTGCACATTAGGTCCCTAAAATTCAGTCAGAATCTTGATTCCCTTGATATTATTTAGACCTAGGGTTTCTTGAATGTTAGAAATTATTGGGTTTTAGCTGTTAGAATGATCCAAATCAGACTATCATGATTTTAGTATGGTTTTGCGTAGATGCTTTCATAAATCCAGAACCCTAGCTATGTAGTTCTTTTAGTTCATGAATTACACATGCTAGGCCAGTTATTTCAGTTATATACATGCTTCAGTTTACAAATGTCATATTATCAGATATAATTGTTGCATTCTCAGAGTTGGCATGTCCAAACATTGAGCTATCCATATTTTACAGAATTCAGTCATAATGTGTTAATTTCATAATTAATTGGGAGTAGCTTAATACCGAGTGGACTAGGGTTCCAGCGTACCCTCATAGTCCCAGAACTACGTGCCCCATAGGTTATAGGTCCCCTATATGGGCATCATTTTAGTGATCACGCCAGTCATTCCTTTATACCTCTGGCAGGGTATATTGGGTCCTCTCGATTGGGTGTATACATCGGACTCCACATTTAGCTCATGTGGTTTTATATCGGTTATTAGTAGCTCCCACAGTATATTCAGATTCTAGTGCATTGACCAGGTTATCAGTTACAGTTCAGTATTCAGACTCAGCATATCATGTACTTAGTCGTTGCATTCAGTTAGCTCAGTATTCAGTATATCTCTGTATTTACATTTAGTTCAGATTATATCATTGCTCTTATTGCTTTGTTCAGTTATGATTATTGTTCAGCTTTAATCTATCCTGCATGTTCAGTACCTTTCAAGTACTGACGCATACTCTGCGCTACATCTACTCATGATATAAGTCCAGGTTCTCAACTTCTAGATCACGCATAGATCGGTTCCCGATCTTCAGCTCAGTAGTATTAGTGGTGAGTCCTCATTCTCCAAGGACGACAGACATGGTTCCTTTGCTTTTAGTCTTAGTTTCAGTTTTGCTAGATTTAGTTAGGGCATGACCCATCATTTCTAGTCAGTTAGAGGCTTTATTTCAGACATAGTTAGACTCAGCTTTAGATTTGAGTTTGATACTTCAGTTGTTTATTAAAACTCATAGTTTCGTTATATATTCACACTTAGAATGGGTATTTCCCCATCTTTCAGTTAATTATGGCTTTCAGCTTCCGCTTAGTATATTTAATTCAGTAATCTATTAGTATGCTTATGTTATGGCAGCAGGGTTAGCTTGGGGTCACTTGTGATCCTAGGTCCCGTGTCCGCGTCCTAGGTGTAGCTTCGGGGTATGACACAAATTCAATTCTAAATTAGAGTTATGGGCTTGTTTGAGAGAGAAGTTTTGGAACCAAGGTTTTCGATGAATGGTTGTATTTATTGGGTTGATGTGGGTTCAGCTCGAGAGAGTAGATAAATTAAGGTTTTGGGTTGTTTATATTGTTAAGCTTGTCGAGGTTTGAGAGAACTCGATTGAATCGTGATAGTTGTTCGAGAGAAAACTATTAAACTTAAAGTCTAGCCTACCCACTGATATTTGGCAATTCGTTAGTAATTTCAACTACCCATATAGCAAAATTAGCCTATAATCGATCACATCCTGAGAATTCCTCTCTATCTTGTTGATTCCCTTATTTTTGTATTTGTTTTTACTGTTAATTGACAAACCAAACCCCCCATCTGACATTCGTTGTCACCCCTTTCAATTTATCTAAATTCATTCGATAATTTCTATTCCTATAACTGATTAGACCACATTTATAACTTTGTAACTAAATTCGAACTTGTACTGCTCCCTGTGGGTTCGACCCAAACTCTTTGTTGGGTTTTATACTAGATTACGATCGCCTACACCTAGTATTGGATGAGGTGTAGTTGAGCATTTATCAAAAATGGTGCCGTTGTCGGGGAGTGGTGTTTAGAATTCTATTATTGAAGTTTAAATTTGATCTTCTTGTGTTGTAGTTGAATCGACTTACTTTATTTTGTGTTTGTGTTGGCTGTGTTTGAACAGAGGAAGAAATGACCGTGAACGGGGTAATGGTAGCCAAGTTGGCCACAAAAATGATATTGGAAATCTGAACGATGTTAATGACCCTATCTAATTGGGTGGTGTTGGGGCTATACGTCTACCTCCTGTTGAGGGAAACACTATTTTTCATGTCACTAGCACAATGATTCAGCTCTTACAAATGAAAGGATTGTATGGAGGGCTGGCTCATGAGGATCCCCATGAGCACATTCGGAATTTCATCGACGTTCGTGGACCGTTCTTGGTCTAGAATATTTCTCAAGAATCAGTCCATCTTCAATTATTTCCATTCTCTTGGATGGGAGAAGCTACCAAGTGGCTAGCTGATCTCCCGAGGAATTCCATTACTACTTGGGATGAACTAACCGTGGCTTCTATATGAGATACTTTCCCCCATCAAAAATGATGACATTAAGGGATAGTATTCAAGGTTTTAAACGTTTGGAAGGCGAACCAATCCACGAGACGTGGCTGAGATTTAAGAAGTTGGTACTTCAATGTCCGACTCACGGACTTCCAAACAACGTCCTGTTACAATACTTCTATAGGATTCTTGACTTGGTGAACAAAGGTGTTGCTGATCAACTTATTCCCGGAGGTATAATGCAACAGCCTTATGAGGTAGCATCTCAACTCCTTGAATTGCATGACCAAGATTAATAGAGCATGGTACACTCGTGAGGAGCAAGTGTCTCATATCACCTTTAGAATGAAAAAAGAGCAAATCGAGAAGGATCAAGAGAGAGACCAAAACATGGCCAAAATGATGACCCATCTGGATATCTTATCGAAAAATGTGATGGGTAGTGGGTCAAAGAGTGTAAATGTTGTAGGTATGGGCAGAACAAACCCCGATGAAGCACACTGTGAGGCGCTGTATAATGAGGAAGTGAACTTCCTTGCAAATCAAGGAGGATGTTTTCGTTCAAACTATCCAAGGTCGGGTGGAAATTTGGGTTGAAATAGAGATGATGGATGGAGAGATCGTGACAGAGAATGGCGTGACCATAATGTTGCTTGGAAGGAAAGGGATGATGACAAGGAAAGATACGTCCCATCCCATAAACGTCAAAAGCCTAAGGAACAAAGGACTGACTCGGAGAACGTCTGTACAGAAGACATGCTTTCATGTATTCTCAATAAGGTAGAAGGGTCGGACAAAGTTTTGAAAGAAATGAAAGAGGACGTCTCCACACTCAATTATACGGTCACCTCACACTCAGTGTCCATCAAGCAATTGGAAACACAAATGGGTCAAATTTCATCTCATTTGAAACCAAGGCCAAATTTCGGGGTCTACCAAGTGATACCTTGGCCAACCCAAAAAACGACCCTTGAAAGCGTATCCACGTCATGCCACGACTTTAACTAAGGCGCTTCTTGGGAGGCAACCCAAGGTTTATTGCTTTTATTTCTGTTGTTTGAATAATGGGTGTTGAATGTGCAGGTTGAAAAGTCAGAATTTTGGGAGGCGAGCAAAAAGCCCAATCGGCGACTCGCCGAACAGGTCTGTGAGCCCGACTTGGATCGCCGTTGGAACCACCTGGTTTGCTGGACGTTTTGTAAAACTCGGTGGGCTGAAGTACCACTCGGCGGATCACCGAGTGGGTCAGTGAGCTCGACTTACTTCACCAACTGGCGCACGAACTGAAAGGTTTTAAAAAGCCAAATGGTTTAAACTTCAAAAATCCTTCAGTTTCTCACTTTTTCAACTTCCGCACTTTTACTATGATAGTATATTGTTCGTACCTTCATATTTTTACTCTCGTTTTGTTTGGGATCTTTTCTCGGGACTACTATTGGAAATACTTTGCCGCCTAGCTTTACAATTTTCGGCATATAAGGTTGATTTTTCGAACCCTGAACTTAATTGCTGGTTGAAATCAAGTGAAATCGGTATTTTGTTGTTGATATCTCTATGTAGTGTAGTTTGATTTATAATGTGATTGTTGGTTTCCCCATTTTTAGTTGAAATCATCGTTAGTTGATCGTATATGATTAATTCCCATGTCGATAATTGATTAAATTGTTGGCTTGTGTTGTTTATGTGATGGGTCTAGCGGGGTAAAGTCTGAGTAACCCCGAATTGTGCTAATTTCTGAAAATTTCCCAATGATAGAGCGGTTGACGTCATTCTTAAGGGCAAAAGACATCAATTGGCCAATTTTGGCCATATCATGGGAAGTCTGAGTACCCCGAGGGCATGGGTCTTATGGGTCTAGTGTAAATTGCATGTTTTGGTGTTGAATTTTGTTGTCGTGGGCTGCGGGCTTGATTTTGAAACACGGGGTGAAAAACTGGAAGGTTGGGCTACTTCGTGAGCTCACCGAGTAGTTCGGCGGTTCGCCTAATGCCTCCTCGATCGCCCTTTAATTAGCTTAATATGGAGTTTGTGTTCTGTAACTTTCAGCACTTAATATGGAATTTGTGTTCTGTAACTTTCGGCGATACGCCTTTGCTCACCGAGTTCACTCGGCGACTCGCCAAAAGTGCTTTTGATCGCCCTTCTGCGCCCCTTTTTCCCATAATTAATCTGTAACTTTCAGCGAGCTACTTCTAGTTCGCCGTTTGGTGTCGGCGATCCACCGAATGGCCCTGGACATCGCCGACCAGCTTTGAATTTTGAGCATTTTTGTTTTGTAACTTTCGGCGAGCCCGACCTGGCTCACCAAAGTGGTTCGGCGACTCGCCGACCATTTCGGTGAGTCTTTCTGCAGTTTTCTTTTATGAGATTTTTCTTAAGGTTATCTAACGTTTTCCACATGGTTCTTGCAGGAATGGCTAGATCCAAAGTTGTTGGTAGAGACATGCCGCCCCGAAAGTGGGCACTCAGAGTTATTATAAATGAGGAAGCGGCTGCTTCCCGGGCTAAATCTACAAAACTACCTCCAAAGGGAGGTAAAGGCAAGGGCAAGGCGCCCGTGGTTGTGACACCTGATGAGGCAACCTCAGATAGTAAGGGAGTCTCCTCCATCTCTGAGCCGGAGGATAACCATTTGTTACAGGCCCGGAGGGCGGAGCTATGCTCCTAGTCCTTACATGATACGACTAGGATTTCGAAGCCTACTCCTCCAGCTTCAGCTCCAACTCCACCTCCAGCATAGAAAGTGGTGTAGGAACCATCTGTTCAGGGTCCTCCTCCCCGGTTACTCAACCTACTAAAGGCCGAGGGTTTGAGGACTATCTTAGAGGAGAAGAGATTGTCTACCGACGGTGTGTTGGAAAGACATCCGGAGGTGTGGAACACTATCAAGTTCCACAAGTTCATGATTTTTACCAAACCCTAGGGCCCCTATGAATCCTACTTGGGTCCGGGAGTTCTATTCCACCTATGGTGATCTAGTCCCTAAAGGAAAGAAGAAGGCTAGAATGTTCAAGTCGATCGACTTTGTGATTGTTAGAGGGAAGAAAGTGAAATGCCGATGTTCGGACATAAATGCAGTACTGGGTTGTTCTATGGACATTGTATATGATTACATCAACCTAATCAAGAAGAAGAATTTAGAGGATCTTAAGGGTTCACTGGCACCCCTTCTCTCTGATGTTACCCCGAGGTGGATTAAGGCAGGTGCTCCCATAGAGAAGAAGGACATGAATGTTGCTGCCAGATACTGGTCCAGGTTCATCATTGGCACCATTATTCCATCCCAGAATGAGTCCATCCTCCGACACCCGAAGGCTGCCTATCTTGGGTCCATTATTGATCGCCAGAAGCTGAACTTGGGGATGCTGATCGAGCAAGAGATGGCCATGAGGGCCAAACAGAGCCAGACTTCACTCTCATTTCCAGTGTTAATCAGCAAGTTGTGCTGACGGACCCGTGTTTCAGGATATGAGAAGACGGATGTAGAGGTGACACCCACCTCTTCTATTGACATCCGGCGTATCGAGGCCAAGTACATGCGGGATGAGGCTGACAGGAGGAAGGCAGCACTGGTGGATACATCCCCGGAGGTCGATATTGATATGTTGCCTACAGAGGTAGTCATGCCTACTTAGGCTAGTGGGCCCTCAGGTACATCTGGACCTTCTACTTCTGAGATTCTGAGTACTTCTGCTGCACCCTATCCCACTAGATCTTCTGTTGCTGCTGCTTCTGCATCAAGACCCCTATCACCCAGGCTATGCTTTACAAGATGGGCAATTTGGCCCAATCTGCTGATGTGCGTGCCTCCCGGGCAGAGGCCACTTTTCCTTGGATGATAGAGCAGGCTATTGCTGCTGCCTTGGCCCCCATCACGGCTGAGATTGAGGGCCACAAGTTGGCCTTGGATGCCCTTACTTTGAGAGTGGAAGAGTGTGAGAAAAGCCAAGGAGCTACAGATATTGTGACGGCCTTGAAGGCCGAGATTGCTAGAGTGAGGAAGGATGTGAACGAGCTGAAGTCCACTAATTTATCTATGTTGTTTTGTACTGTGGAGATTCCTGAGGTCCCGAGTACAAATATTCCAACTTGTTCTGATATGCCTCTGACTACTACCGGAGATGAGACTAGAGCTGATGATGCTGATGCTGAGTCTGAGGCTGAGATAGAGGAGGAGCAGCTAGGTGTTACGGATGAGGTTGTCTATGATGATTTGGTGGACCTAGAGGGAGCCATGGTGGACACAGATGTGTAGGCCTCTTAGAGAGACGTTTCTATGGTGGGCTCTAGTAGAGCCAAAGATGTTGTGGAGTCAGGCACTGATGCCCCGACAGATGGAGTGACTGATATGCAGACTTCACCCAAGCCTAGCTTGGCAGGATGACTATTTTTACCTCTCTCCCTATTACTTTTTAGACTATTTCTGATTTTATTTACATTTGAGGACAACTGTTTCTTTTTGTTGGCGGGGTGAGGTATTTCCATACCTACATCTTGTGGGCTATTTTTGTGAATATTGGTTTGTTTTTTGTTTTAGTTTTGTGAATATTGGAGCTTATTGGTGTTTATATATATTTTGGTTGTTGAATTGTGGTTGTTGATAAATTGTGGCCCGTTGTTTTAATATGAAAATGGTTTTGAACCAAGTTTAAAATGTTTGCCACCTCTTTTGTGTGTGATTGTGGTTGTTCTGGCGTAAATTTGAGTGTCGATTGTGGTCAATACCGATGACTTGAATAGTGCTCTTAATTGAACAAAATGAATGTGTGGCTACGATGAGGCAAACTAAGTTACATAGACAATATGTGAACTTTTAGCATCTCGTTGTGACTAGCCGATTGTCAATTAAGTCTCTTGTGATGAACATTCCACGCTAGCTAGAAAGTGTAGAGTCTTGTTTGATAATTGTATCAATGCCTTGTGTGGTGAGGTCGTATTGAACATTGTGTTTGATGACACCTAGAATTTGCCCCATTGGTCTGGTTGCTTGAGTGATGCAAGCAATTGACATGATCTTAGGAAGAATTTTTGAAGAGTGAATCAATTTGACAACATACCTCTTTGTGACCAACCTTGTGAGAAGTGTGAACCTTTCTTGACACCTTTTGAGCCTCCCCTTTTATTTGGAAGAAACTTGAACAACTTTGACCTTTTTATCCCATCACCCATAACTTTCATGAAGGATTGGTTTGTTTGAATAGCCAACTTAGGCCAAAAGCCTAAGTTGGGGGTGTGGTGAAAAAGAAGGAAAGTCAAGAAGTGTGAACTCCCCCCCCCCCCTGTGTTGAATTGTTTTGAAAGAATGGAACCCCTCCATATAAAATAAAATAAAAAGAGAGAAAAGAAAAAAAAGAAAAAGAAAAGAAAAAGGGTGAAAATGAAAAATGTTGTGAAATAAAATGTGTGAAAGAATTCAAAAGAATATGGTATCCAGTGTGTCATCGAAAGTTGAATAATGGGGTGGATTATGAACATGTTTGAATGTTAAAGAGAAGGAGAAAATGTGAATTTCAGGCCATACATCATGAAGGTAGAAGCCACCAAGCCAAAATGACCATACATTTACACTCAGCCCCATTACAAGCTTTAAAAGGACCTTTGTGATCTTGAGTGAGCTGAAATGAATGTTGATTGGAAAATAAGGGCAAGCCTATGGGTGGAGTCATGCATGTGTTCATATTTGTGAGTGTGAGAGTTGTATGTGATTCCGGGACTTTAAGTTGTTGAGAAATTTTGTATGAATATGGAATCATATTTGTTGTAAGGGTATTTGAATACCTTTGTTGAGCTTGAACTTGCATTTGAAGCAAGCATTGTGAGTTTGAGTACGCTTGATAATGGTGAGTCACAATTAGAAACTTTGAGTGCACAATTGATAATTTTATGTGTAGTTTGAACCTTTTTGTGTGCATTTATGTTGAGTCTTAAGCAGCACTGTTTGTAGACATCCTTGTTGAACTGATTGATCTTGAGTTTTACTTGAGGACAAGCAAAAGCTTAAGTTAGGGGTGTTAATGAGTCCGAGATTTCGATTAATTTAGGGCTTTGTTTTGATAGTATAAGTGTCCTCAAATGCCTAATTTATGCTCTAAACTGATGTTAAAGTGTTGATTTGCAGCTATGAAGGTTAAGGAACAAGGCAAGGACACTACCGGGAAAAAAGGAACAAACAAGCTGAAGAAGTGAACAAAAGCTATCCTGGTGATCGTCAAGACCACTCAGAGAATCACCGAATGGCTGTTTAGCCCTGGGGAAGAACCAATTTGGCTACAGGAATGTGCAGTCGGCGGATCGTCGAACGACTTCACGACAACAACTTTGATCGCCTAAGTTTACAGAACTCTGAGGACTGATGGCCAATGCAAACTGGCGATGGATGGGAGCAAAAGGAGGATCGCCGACCTGGTTGGGGAGGTGCGACTTACTCCGCCAAATAGCCCTGAAGGCCAAAAAGTTAGGCACTATAAATTGAAATTTAAAATAAAGAGGAAGAAGTTTTGATTCGACAATTGTTAGAATTTGAGTTTTCTCTGAGTTTTGAGTTCCCACTGTAGACTTTGAAGATTCTGAAGCTTAAATTTGAGGATTTGTAAGTGGGTTTTCGAATTAACTCAATTTGGAGCATTGTAGAGATTGGAAACATTTACCCAACTCATGGCTAATCTAGTTGGTAATTATTTTTATCTTTTTATGATGTGTAGCTAAAATTTGAATTCTTGGGGTGTGATCATGTGATTATTGGCTTAATTAGCTTATGGTTATTGTTATTTACTGATTTAAATGCTTAATCGAAGTGGCTTTAATCGTTAGGTGTGTTTTAATCTAGGAATTGTAGTTGCAAATTCAATTCTAAATTAGAGTTCTGGGATTGCTTGAGAGAGAAGTTTTGGAACCAAGGTTTTCGATTAATGGTTGTAGTTATTGGGTTGATGTGGGTTCAGCTCGATATAGTGAATCCTAAACCCAATTGTACCCATCTAGCTCGAAGGAGAGTAGATAAATTAAGGTTTTGGGTTGTTGGTATTGTTAAGCTTGTCGAGGTTCGAGAGAACTCAATTGAATCATGATAGTTGTTCGAGAGAAAACTATTATACTTATAGTCTAGCCTACCCACTGATATTTGGCAATTCGTTAGTAATTTCAATTACCCATATAGCGAAATTAGCCTATAATCGATCACATCCTAAGAATTCCTCCCTATCTTTTTGATTCCCCTGTTTTCATATTTGTTTTAACTGTTAATTGACAAACCAAACCCCTCATCTGACATTCGTTGTCACCCCTTTCGAGTTATCTAAATGCATTCGATAATTTATAATCCTATAACCGATTGGACCACATTTATAACTTCGTAACTGAATTCAAACTTGTACCGCTCCCTGTGGGTTCGACCTCAACTCTCCGTTGGGTTTTATACTAGATTATGATCGCCTACACCTAGTATTGGATGAGGCTTAGTTGAGCGTTTATCAAAGATTAAGCATGGAATCAAGGAATCAACAAAAGTGACAGAATGATAAATTAAATACCCAAATGAATTGTCTATTTCTAGCACAAAACTCCAAATTCATTTTCACAATGAAACCCACAATTCTATCAATGTAAAGCAAGGAAATAAAGAAGGAAACAAGAGATTTTTCTATTAAGCACACAATATTCAAACTCAAATGTGTATTGTGAGGCAACTTGCCTTCAAAATCTCAATCCAAAATATTAAATCTAAAAGTTTTTCTCTACTCTAAGCTGAAAGATGAACTATTCTCCTCTATGAATTGATAAATGGATGAACAATTATTGTTGATGAGTGTAAAAAGGGTGTTTGGGATGAATTAGGTGATATTCCCATTCTAACCTAGCACAAGGCAATTACTCTTTGCGATCGTGACAACTACATCTTGTGATCGCGATAAGTAGCGTCGGTGGGTCACACGATTGCAAACTCTGACCACGCGATGGCGAGGTTTGATATTCTTGGTCAACATGATCGTGACCCTTGTTTCACGCGGTCACGATGAGTACTTCAGTGCTAGATCAATTTTCTTCCGTTTGACCTCTTCTTGCCTCAATTCCACTTGGTTTCTTCAAATATCTTTTTTATGAACTCTCTATTTATTTTTCTTGCAAAGATGAAGAAAACCACATTAAAACACCAATTCTAACCCAAAGCAAACTAAAACTAAGAAGGAAAGAGCATCAAATGAGTGGAAATCCACCATTCATCAATACCCCCAACTTAAAAACTTTATTTGTCATCAAGTAATGAAAATCCAAAGCACAAGAGGCACTCATTTGAACACACACCACAAATCAATTTCACCATTTTCAACTAAGCACAAAGGTAACGACTTTAGTTGATACTAAGAAATAGTCCACATGCAAAATTTTCACAAAAGAAGTCCCCTCATTCTCATGAAACATTTCAAAGGCCAAGAATCATTAACTGACAACAACTTAAACTCAAGAAGTAACTCAATTCAATAGCTCCTTCACATGCTCATTTGATTCAATTTGAATTTTCAAAATCACCACTTTATCAACTTGCATGCCCTCACAAAAAAGAAGTGTCCTAAAACCACACACACATATGTACAAGACAAGGGACAAAGATGTAACACTCGCACTCAGAAAGAATCATCTCATGAACACAAATGTCAAATGATAGGTTTGCCCATATGTTCAATCGACATTGACTGGACTTCATTTGTTTATAAATCTCAAAGGACTTTTTTAAGCTTGTAATGTACGCTTAGGGAAGGTTAGGATATTATTTAGGTATAAGTAATTGTACCCTCCTTGAACACTACACAACAACTCATCATTTCCAACTTTTTCCACTTTTCTTCATTTTTCGAACCCATGCACATTCCATACTATTTCATTTTTTTTCTTGTCTACAGTTTAGAAATCCCATACGCAACCATTTTCAACTTTTGGAGGTTTTAAGTCTCAATTATTCACTTTCTTTTTTTCTTTTTTAAAAGTTTTTTCTTTCTTTAAGACTTTTCCTCCATTCTTCAATTTTTGTTTTAAATCAAGTCCCTTCAATGAGTTTCCTATAACACACCCAACTTAAGATTTTAGCCTCAACTTTCATAACTTCAAGTTCAAGGAGGGAAGGGTTCAAAAGAGGGTTACTTTTTTAAAAAAGGTAAGGTTTGTAATATGGTTACTAATAAAAAGGATTAGTCTCAAAGGGGACAACTAAGGATATATTTAGTGCAAAGGTGAGATTTTTAGGCTAAGTGGACTTCAAGAACATAAAAGAAACCTAAGATCATTTCTTCAACAAAACTCAATTAAGACAACATCTCAAGACTAACTGGGCTAGTTCTAGGTGACAAAAGCAAACACAGGGAATTATTCAATAATTCACCACACATGCATGTAAGTCAATCAAGATGGTTCAAAATCTTACCACCTTTTCAAAATACAAGTGGCATTGAATATTTAAACTGCTAATGACTCAAAAGTCACAAAAAATATTCAAGAGTCGTCACAAAATGATTCAAAACATAGTTACCTTCATCAAAACGGAGGGGTATGTTCAACACTATTCACATGCAATACTATATTCCTAGTACCAACCAAATAAGAACCTTCCCAAAAAGATGATGATTTTTCCCTTAAGAAAGTCGTCAACCAAACCATCATCAGGAAACCTCAGGCATCTATTTGGGATCGGCTACTCAGATTTCACCACAATCAACACCAATCAAACACTCATAAGTAATTGATAATTTACTCTTAAGAAAGTCGTCACTCTATCAATCATCAGGCATCGTCAATCCGTATCTCAGTTATTAAAATAAAAATAAAGAATCTACCAACTACAAGAAACAAAATTAAACAAACCAAACCATCATAGTATCTCAAAAGCCCGACAAGGGCACATCCTCTATAAATCAAAACCAAACAAACCCAACAAGGGCACAAAATGAAATACACAATCTAAAATAATCCCAACAAGGGAGGCACCCCCAACTGAAAATGTAATTATATCCTCACATTATAACAATCATAAGAGAATACGAGGGACTCTCTACAAATATCATCACTCATTAGAGAAGCTATTGGGGTCCGAAAGGACTTCATCATCAGCCTCATCTCTAGAGCCATAGACTTTCTGGAGTGTACTCATCATCTTGTTCAGAAACTTACTTGTCTTCTTTTCATGTTCCTTCATCTTTTTATGCCTCCTCTCAATTTTTTCCATCTTGTCCTTGAGAATCTGATGATCCTACACTAGAGTGAAGAGGGTAGAAAAGAATACTACCTGAGGCCAAGGAGCTCTCTCCAAGCTCTGAGTCAACTCTTGTATCACGACCCAAGGTACCACCTAGGCGTAACATGGCGTATAAGACCCTGAGAGGCCCCATACAAGCCACTTAGCATTCATAACATAAGAAATAGAACAAAAGAGATAAGAAACAACATTTCAAGTCTCAAAAGGTTTTATAAAAGTAAAGCGAAGTCTAAACACTTTGTCTCATTAGCCATCTAGTATATAAGAATGAAATTGGGCCTAGCCCATACATCATGTCCAAAACTGAAAGTAAGAAATAAAACTGGAAACAATGAAAATTCATCCTCGAAGCATGAGGACTCACCAAAGCTCGGAATCTCTAAAATCAACCTCTAGCCATGAAACTAAGAACCCTGACTGTTGGACCCTACATTTGGGGAAATGTAGGCAAGAGTATCTGTTAGTACAAAATATGTACCAAGTATAATATCCATGCATATAAACATTTAAATCGTGCTAAAATAAGAAATTTCATGACATGCATTGACCAAGCTAAAACATGATATAAAAAGGGTTAGAAAACATGAGTCATAAAACATGGTCAATCGAAGCTAATCATCATTGAACACATATGAGATACTTCTTGAAGTAACCTTAGTTCATTATTATTGTGGGAAGTAGACGTAACCGACATAGAGAACATGTGAGCTATATAACATGATCCCCCGGTGACTCCCACACCGAAAAGGGTTGTCCTACTTGCCAAGGTAAGGACTATGAACTTCTAGCTTAGGTGGATCCACTAGCTAATGTCTATCTAGACAATCATCCTATGGGAGAACATAGGTAAGGAATAAGGATATTGCTTCTAGAAACCTGACCTCTACTAACGGGATAGCTTCCATCTCAATATCCTCTCGGTTCTAAGCATAAATCCCACAGAATAGTCATTTCGTACTTGTTCTTATTATCCATGGAAGGGCACGTCATCTTGCCAATCCAAGCTAAGTCATAAGTCATCCATGGAAAGGTATCATTCAATAACCAATCCAAGCTAGCTTTCAGTGGAATAGCTCCTTATCTTTGATTCATTTAGGTGAGAAAACCTTTCAACCTTAGAATCCTTACTATGTGAGGAAACCTTTCACAATTATACTCTAATGTGTATATGAGAAATCCTTTCAACAACACAACAACAACATCATCATTGATACTTCACTCTCAAAGCATCCTTAAAACATTTTCATAAATTTCATAAGAACATACATAATTCCATAATTCACCTTTCAAGGTTAAAAACTGACTTTCAATCATCAACATCCAGAAGACATGGGTTAGGCATGAGTTCATAGAAATTCATCATAAATTCATGTAATTCTATCAATTCATGCTTGATTTCATATAGTCTTCTTTCATAATCCAAGATCCACATCATATCATCATAATTTGGAAAACATGGGGATAACATGGGTTCATGGGGAATCATCATAAAATAATGAGATTTACTCAATTCATGCATCATAGATTATAAATCAATCAATTAGATCAACAATTAAGAGAACCCATAACATAGAAGATACTCCTAACTCAATTGGGAAATTCTAACTTTCCAAATAGGAGAATTTGGGAACTCCATGAATGGAAGGAATCCATGGATGAAAACTATCATACCTCAATGCCAAAAGCTTGCCTTCAATGTGGAATTGGAGACATGCCTTGAAACCTTATGTTGAACCTTTCTTTTTCAAGTTTCTAGAGAGAGAAATATTTTAGAGAGGAAGAACTTGATTTCTTTTGGTGAATTTTAGAGAATGACTTGAGTGGGTTTAATTTGGGGTCAAAAATACTTATATAGGGGTCCTAGGCATAGGAAAAATGACATAGTATCAAGATAAAATAATTCATAAAATACTCAACCGCCCTTAACTTACAGCTGACGCGAACCTCCAGATGGAGGCCCACACGAGCCATCAAGGACTTCAGAGGCCGTAGTGGCAGCCGTGGTCCTTGACCAGTGGCTTGGCAAGTCAAGCCCCCTCCACACGCCCATCTTCACTGGCCATCTAGCCCTTCACGAGCCGTCTAGGGGCTCGTGGGAAGGGCTAGCCTTGGAGTGGATACTGCCTCCCCTTCACGGGCACCACCACGAGGCGTGGTGGCCACTATGAGCCGTTAAGGTGCTCGTGGGAGGGGAGACCCTTTTTGGTCAACACTGGAAGGCACCACTAGCACCACCACAAGCTGTGGTGCCCTTCATGGCCCGTCTGGGCTCCATGAAGGGTGCCATGGCTCAGTCGTGGGCCGGTGACCTTCCACTTGGCTCCTTTGCAAGGCTTCTAATTTCCTGGTGTTACATCATCTCCCCCTTGGGAACATTCTTCCTCGAATGGGATCCTAGATATCACAAGAAGAAAAGGACTCTAAACTAGAAACCCATCATGCATGCAATTTCATCAAAATGCACACAACCAAGGAGGAACCTCGACTCCTAGCTAGAACATATTTAAAACATCATAAGAAAGGTAGGAACTAGACCTAGCAGCCCAACATGAATGCAATCACATAAATGCACATATTCGAGGAGGAAACATCAATTCCAAGCTAAAGCATGTTCAAAACATCATATCATGAAGTCTATATGCAACTCATACTCAAATGCACATAAACATGTAGAAATCAATCAAGTTGACTCATTTTCTAAAAACTTTAAGCTTTTTCATAATCATGTATAAATGAGGAAATCATGGGATTGTCTAAGATACATGACACCAAAAGAGTAAACCCTGAGGAACTTCAAGCCAGAGTAAGGGTAGAATGAAAGAGATGAAGATATCGGGACATCATATCGGCGTCGGCCTCCCAAGTAGAACCCTCAACTAAGTGATTCCTCCACAACACTTTCATGGAAGCAATTTCTTTATTTCTCAACTTCTTGAGTTGCCTGTCTAAAATCTCAACCAGGACTTCCTCATAAGAAAGATTCTCCTTAACTCCCAAACCTTCTAAGGTAACTATAGACGTCGGATCATCAAAAGCATTTCTTCAACAAAGAGACATGGAAAACTGGATGCACTGATGCCAATTAATTAGGAAACTCAAGTTCATCAGCAACCTTACCAACACGTCTGAAAATTTGATATGGGCCTAAATATCGGGGGCTAAGCTTCCCTTTCTTACCAAACCTCATTACACCCTTCATGGGTGAGATTTTCAGGTAAACCCAATCATGAACATCAAACTCAAGATCTATTCTTCTTACATCGGCATATGACTTTTGCCGACTTTGAGCCGTTTTCAACCTTTCTTTAATAAGTTGAACTTTCTCCATCGCCTCGTGTACCAACTTAGGACCTATTAGGGAAAATTCACCCACCTCAAACCAACCTATAGGAGATCTACACCCCTACCATACAATGCCTCAAATGGAGCCGTACCAATACTCGAGTGGTAACTATTGTTATATGCAAACTCAATCAAAGGCAAGTGATAATCCCAATTACCCTTGAAATCAATCACACAAGCTCTCAACATATCTTTTAAAGTTTGGATAGTATGCTCCACTTGCCCATTGGTTTGTGGATGAAAGGTTGTACTAAGCTTAACACGAGTACCAAGACCCTTTTGGAAAGATTTCCGAAACTGAGAAGTGAATTGAGTACCACGATCAGAGATAATGGATAAAAGCTCTCCATGCAACTTTACCATCTCTCTCAAATACAACTTAGCATAATCCTCCGCTGAGTAAGAAATCTTGACGGGAATAAAATGAGCTGATTTCATCATTCGATCTACTATAACCCAAATCGAGTCATATTGTCGCCGAGTGCGAGGTAAACAAATAATAAAGTCCATATTTAAATCTTCTCACTTCCAAGTAGGAATGCTAATGTCTTGGGATAAACCTCCCGGTTTCTGGTGCTCAACTTTCATTTGTTGACAATTAGGACACTTAGCCACAAATTCTGCAATATTCTTCTTCATCCCAATCCACCAATATACCTCCCGCAAATCACGATACATCTTGGTGGCTCCCGGGTGAATGGAATACCGAGAACTGTGGGCTTCTGACAAGATATGTTCCCTCAAGTCATCAACATTAAGAACACACAAACGACCTTGGTATCTAAGTACACCATCTCCCCCTTGGGAGAAGGCCTCAAGGGACTTCTTAAGTACCGGTTCCTTCAATTCAACCAAAGTTGGGTCAAAACCGTGCTTGTCTTTCACATCCATCACAAAAGACGATTCTGAACCATTGTGGACTATAACACCACCCTTGGTGGATTCCACTAACTGAACACCCAACCGGGCCAATCTATGAACATCTCGAACCAACTCTTTCTTTTCTTCTTCAATATGAGCAACACTACCCATAGATAACCGACTAAGAGCATCCGCCACCACATTTGCTTTACCGGGGTGATAGAGAACACTCATATCATAGTTCTTTAATAACTCATGCCAACTTCTTTGGCGAAGATTTAGATCCTTCTGATTAAACACATATTTCAAGCTCTTGTGGTCGGTAAACACATCTACATGAACACCATACAAATAGTGCCTCCAAATCTTTAAGGCGAAAACAACCGTCGCTAGTTCAAGGTCATGGGTAGGATAATTCTTTTCATGAACCTTAAGTTGCCTTGAAGCATAGGCAATAACTTTCCCATTTTTCATAAGTACACATCCTAACCCAATTCTCGAGGCATCACAATAAACAACAAAACCATTAGTCCCTTCCGGTAAGGTCAATACCAGAGCAGAAGTCAATCTATCCTTCAATTCCTGAAAACTCTTCTCACATGCTTCAGACCATATGAACTTAGCCTTATTTTGAGTTAATGCTGTCAATGGAGAGGCAATCGAAGAAAACCCCTCAACAAACCTTTTGTAGTAACCAGCCAAACCCAAGAAACTTATAATATCCGAAGGGGTTAGAGGTCTAGGCCAACTCTTGACCGCATCCGTCTTCTTAGGATCTACCTCAATACCCTTACTTGAAACAATGTGACCAAGAAAAGTTACGGACCTTAGCCAAAACTCAGATTTGCTGCATTTTGTAAAGAGTTGTCGGTTCTTGAGAACTTGCAACACAATCCTCAAATGATCAATATACCCATCCTCCCTTCTCGAATAGATCAATATATCATCAATGAACACAATCACAAACATGTCAAGATATTGCCTAAACATCTTATTCATCAAATCCATAAAAGCGGCTGGAGCATTAGTCAAACCAAAAGACATCACCAAATACTCAAAGTTACCATATCGGGTTCTAAATGTCGTTTTCAGAATATCATTTTCCTTCACCCTCAATTGGTGATAACCTAACCGAAGGTCAATCTTAGAGAAGTAACCTGCTCCTTGAAGTTGGTCAAACAGATCATCTATCCTTGGGAGAGGATAGTTATTCTTAATGGTAACCTAATATAACTGACGATAGTCTATACACATACGAAGAGAACCATCCTTCCTTCTAACAAATAAGACTGGAGCACCACATGGAGAGATACTTGGTAGGATGAAACCCTTATCCAACAAATCTTTCAATTGTTCTTTCAACTCCTTTTGTTCTACCGGCGCTATTCTGTAAGGAGGAATAGAAATAGGTTGCGTATTTCGGAGAAGGTCAAAACCAAAGTCTATTTCATTTTTAGGAGGAATACCAGGTAGATCATCTGGGAATACTTCCGGAAACTCATTAACAAAGGGGACCAACTCAAGAGTAGGGGTTTCAGAATCCACATCCCTCACCCTAACTAGATGGTATACGCAACCCTTAGCAATCATCTTTCTAGCTTTAAGACAAGAGACAAACTGACCCTTAGGCATAGAATTTCCCACTTTCCACTCTAGGATAGGCTTATTTGGGAACTGAAACTTGACTACACGAATTCTACAGTCAATAGAAGCATAACAAGAATGCAACCAATCCATACCAAGTATAACATCAAAAATCTAGCATATCAAGCTCTACCAAGTCAACCAAAGTAACTCTATGAGACAAGGAGACGGAACACTTTCTATAGACCCTCTTAGCCACAACAGAATCACCAACAGGAGTAGAGCTAGAAAAAGGACCTAACAACACATCCGGAAGAACATCAAACCTCATAGTCACATATGGCGTCACAAAAGACAAGGTAGCACTGGGATCAAGTAAAGCATAAATATAAAATTGGAAGACTTTCTACATTCCGGTAACCACATCAGGAGAACCCTCTTGTTCACCACAAGTCCGGACTGCATAGAATCGGTTTTGCTTAGGAGCATTTGAACCCGAACTACTAGGAGAAGCTTTCTTGCCCTCTCTTCCTTTAGCTGTGAGCATTGGGCAATCCCTCATCTTATGACCACTTTTACCACAACTGAAGCAATCATCTGTGTCGGCTAGGCACTTACCCTCGTGCTTCTTTCCACACCTAGCACAAGTAGACACAAGCAATGAAGATCCACTACCATTCCCTCTATGAGGCTTAGAGTTAGACACCCTATCTTTGTTGAACTTAGAAGGAGCATTGGAGGAACCTTGACCGGAAAACCTTTGTCGAAGTCTAGGACGACCAAGTCCATCGGACATTGAATGATAGAAACTACTATCATCAGTTTTTTCCCTCTTTGTCTCCCTAGTCTTTTCCTTAAGTTTCTCCTCTTCGATCTATTGAGCATGAACCATGAGACGAGAAATGTCCATTTCATTAATGAGCATGGCGGTACGACATTCTTTAACCACCATTTCGGACATACCCGAAATGAACTTAGTCATCCTTTCCCTAAGATCAGCAACCATTATAGGAGCATATTTAGACAATTGCGTGAACTTCAAAGCATATTCCTTCACACTCATACATCCTTGACGAAGGTTGATGAACTCAAGCACCTTTGCCTCCCTCATCTCAAGGAGAAAGAACTTATCAAGGAAAGCAACCTTAAACTTCTCCCTATCAAGAGGACCCGCATCTTCCGCTCTCCCTTCTTTCCATTGATTGAACCAAATTTGAGCAACACCCTTAAGCTGATAAGCGGCTAACTTCGTCTTTTCCACTGACGTCACTCCCATGATCATCAACGCCTTGTAGACCTCATCAATAACTCTTAAGGATCTTCCTCAACCTTAGAACCATGAAACTATGGAGGATTCATCCTAGTGAAGTCCCTCACTCTAGCTGCCATCGTACCCACATTTGGGTTCACAGGAACCGCAACCTCACTATTGGCTTGGTCTTTCATGGCTTGAGCCAATACTTGAAAAGCAACCCTAAACTCCGCATTAGTCACTTGCTCGGCAAAAGGGTCGATCGGAGCTTGAGGAGGAGCTTCTTGTTCCATATTCTCCCTGACATTCCTTCTAGCATAACCTCTTCGAGTAGCCATATCATGTAGAGCATCGGATAAGGATTAGGAGAGAGACCATATAGAGTTAACCTCTTGTCGTGCCCCATTTTTCGCAAAATGGATTTTGGTGCACGACCTAACAACTCTTTTGAATATTGTTTTGAAGAGTCACCACCTAACGAATTAAGGCGCGTTAGGGCACCTATCTAACATAACTAAATCTAAAGAGGGTCAACGAACCAGAGATCGGGTAAGGGTTCAAGTTACCTCGTGCGGAAGGTATTAAGCATCCCTCGACGTCCACAAAGGTGGGTCACGGCCATATCTCATAATTTATGTGGGGGTCACAAGTAGAAATTAAGGTCACTTCATTTATTGATTATTTAATTCAAACATGTTTACTAGGTGATATAATAAATAAAACAATAAACAAATATTAAGCATGAAAACAATTAAAGGAGATAAGCGAGAAGACAGAATTAGACAAATAGATAGGAGAAACAGTTTATTTATTAAGCTACCCCAAACAGTTATAATTATAAACAAATAAAAGGGAAAAGGGAATGGGAGACCATGGAATCTAGATTAACACACTTTACGGATCAGTTCTCGACTTATTATACCCTCAGCTTATTATTTGAAAAGACAAAAATCATTTTTTTATCCTTTTAAGCTCGAGTCGACTTTCATCATCTCTGTAAAGGGCCTAACTACCCCTACCCCACCTTCCGCATGCATAACGTCCTAGAAGGTGCCTAGCATCCCCGCTTAATGTCCAAGAGGCATTGGATTACTATTAGGGCTGTTTTAGACAAAAAGAAAATATAAGTTGCCTACTTAAGCCCTCTAGACACCAAGCAAAAAACACATTGGACAACATTAAGCACATAAAATCTCAAGTTGGACTCTAGATTTTAATTAATATGCTTTCAAACACAAGTAAAGTGAAAGGTCTCATGCAACGTGTGTGAGCATACAAACACTTTAACAAGTATTACAATATTTTAATTGAACAGATCTTAATTTAAAACTGTAATTGGTTTGAAACAAGGGGCAGAAATAATTTTAAAAGAGTTCTAGTGGCAGAGTAGTTATCTAGATGCGGAAACTGATTTACTAGCTGATTTTAAGTAGTAAAATAGTGCAGAAATTAATTAATTCGAGCAAGATTTAATCGGGGCAGCAGATTTTAATTTAAAACATAATTTTATTCTTTTTATTTATTAACATGCTGAAAAAGGAAATATTAAGAACCTATATATGACAGATAAGTGATTAATATGCTGACAGATATCAAAATCAACTGATTAACATGTTGATTAACATATCGATCTCATTAATTATGTCCTATAGGCATAATTTCTAAATGTAAGCATGTTGGTTGATTAATTATGCTGACATTAACATATAACAATTAGGGCAGATTTTACATTTAGACCAGTTCAGATTTTAATCAGACCATTACTACACTGATTTAGTTATTAAACAGGCAGTGAGTAAATAACCATTAGGAGAAAAAAACAATCGAGCAGAAAATAATTATTTGATTATTAGCAGCTGGGAATAGTTAATTAATTTATTTTAAGTAGCACAAAATAATTATATTTGCAGAAATTGTTTAACAATAGGCAGAAAATATTCATAGCAATTTGTTTACATTATTTAACATGCTAAAAATTATTAGAATGCCTATGAATATGATTTCTAAATAATAGTAAGCTAAAATGCTCATTAGACACCCATATGAATTTATACACCCAAAAATATGTTAAGAATTATTTAGAATCTATAGGCATGATATCTAACACCGGTAGAATACTTCAATACAAAACAGATTATAACAATATTCATGTATTTATTCATTTATTATATAAAAGGAGCTTTGGTTGCATTAAGTGAAAGAAGGAGCAAACACACATTATTTATTGTCATAATTAAGGAGTGGTCATGCAAATCAAGTAAATGCATTCTAACGGACAATTGAAGTGTCTAAACACATGATCAACTTTGAACAATAATTAAACAAGATAAAATATGGGATTAATGGAAATAGTAGTTTTATTTTATTTTAGTTAGATCTAAATTGATGTTATTAAAATACAAACTATCAATCAATCACAATCCTATAGGCATGCTTTCTAACATAAATAAGTTACGATAAAATAATCAAGTAGCATGTAATTCTCCTCCCCCTTAGGCGATCCCCAAGAATATTTCATATATATAGAGTTAGAGTTAGGAGTTTATATAAATTATTACAAAACCGAATCAGATGGAATAGTAAATGACATAAGAATTTAGAATTAGCTACAAAACAGAAACTAAATCCACGGACTCCCTCCCCGGGCGACTCTTCATGTCTTGAACTTTATGTTCAACCCTACTAAAAATAAAAAGGAGATACCGACAAATACGGTACATAAAGAAAGCAATATAATAATACTAATTATCAACATACGCACATGATCTTAATTACAACGGACATATAGACATTCCGACCAGTCATGAGAAGTACAAAATCACACATGAGGGATAAAAAAACTGACCCGGATGCTTCCTTTTATTTCATTTTCAAACACACAACAACATTCATAGTAAAATAATGCAAGATAAAATTTAAACTAATGAAGAAGAGCTAACCAATTATGCAGAGAGTTTATTAGCAATGAAGTATTTTAGCAAAATATCCAAACCGAAATAGCTACACAGCAACACAGCAAAGAAAGAGCACTCCAAAGTTCTTTAGACTTCTTATTTTTGTAGAGAGTATTTTTTATAGTTAAAGCATGAAAGTGTGTTTTTTAGATTTTTAAAGTGTGTAAACATGAGTGTTTTCAGTATGTGAGTATGTTGAAGCGTGGTGAAAAGTAATCAGACAAAGGGCCACTTTATATAGCAGAAAAGAGGGCATATAATATAAGGAAAGAAATAATTTAGGATCAATTAAATATTAATTTTCCTTATTCAAAGAAAAACCAAATCAGTAACATAATTTTTTAGCTTCACCGAAACTTTACTAAAATATAACAAGTAAGAATCAATTCAACTTTAATTAAGGCAACTACAATCAATTAACATTAGTAAATAAAATAATAAAGCCAATTTTACCTTACCAAGAGCCAAAAAATTACAAATAAAAATCAACTTAGCATGAATTAATCCACAACATGCAAAATCAAAATGACCATATTAAAGGAAAAAGCATAAGTCAAGCAATAATATTTTTACCATAATTATCAAACAAGTAAGAAATTAGACAAGAATTATATATGGCCTAAAAGAAATCAATTTACACCATAAAATATGCACACTTGATAAAAAAAATTTATCCTTGATACGAATTAATCAAATCAACAATCAATGGATTATTATCAATTTAAACTTACCATACTATCTTTTAATAAGCTAAAATCGAGTAATGAAAAGAATAACATCAGTAACAGAAGCAGGGAGAGGTTTGAACAAGATTTCAACATTATCAAGTTCAGCAACTCTAATGGCAATATTGTTCAGATGATTAGAGAAACACAAACTAGTAGCATGTTCAAGACCAAATTCGTAGCATTTACCAGCTTTCACATAACATAAACATGCAGATCAAAATCAGGAACTCCATAATCAAAGCTTAAATAATTAGATAATAAATCGAGCAAGAGAGTAAACCTGGATGGATCTGATAAGATCCATCTTTTAACGAACCAAAGAAAAACTAGAAGCTCTTCCTCCAAGCACACGCTATCCAGCAGCGCTCGTAGTAGCTGCTGACCGGAGCTACGATACTAGCCGAAGCCTAATGCCTCGTTTTGTTTACCGGCCGGAGCAGTAGTGCTCTTGTCGTTTGTGGTCGTTGCCTTCACTGGAAAAAAAAAAAAAAAAAGGGGAGCGGAGGAGCGATTTCACCGGCGCTTGGGGCTACTGCCTCGTCGCTGCTGTTTTCCTCGTCCCTGTGGTGCTGCTGCTCGGAAAAAAAATGGAGAACGGAGGGAGATGGGGCAGCGCCGGCTGCTGGCTGTTCTCGCCGGTGCTCGCTGCTGCTGGCTGCTGGATTTTTGCCCACTGCTCGCTGGTTGGAGCGGCAGTTCGGAGCTGCCTCTTGTTCCTACCGGAGAAGAGGAAGAGGCGGAGGGAGAAGAGAGAAGGAGGAGGGGCGGCGTTGGTGAGAAGAGGGAGAAGGAAGAATGAAAAAATTAGGGTTTAGGTTTGGACCCTTAGAGGTTTAAATAGGAAAACAATTGAATTTAATCTCATCCGTTGAATTAAACCAGATGGAGGATAGAGATTTGATCAGATGCATTAATTTTAAAGACGGACGGCTTAGATTAAAACTAATGGTTTCAAGATATGGATCAAAAGGATTATAATTGTAATGAATAAATGGCTAAAATTGCAACTAAAATTGACATAAGAGGCTATAATTGAAATAGAATTGAATAAAAAGATGGCTAGAATTGAAACAAAATTGGATAGATTAGGCTATGATTTAAATAATTGGAGGAATATTAAGGAAATGCTATCCAATTAATAAAATACTACACATATAGTATTTTCATATAAATTAAACACATTTAGATTTTTTAAAATATTTAAATAAATAAGTAAAGTAATTATTTCGAGTTCAATTATCGATAAATATAATAATTTAACAATAATTACAAATTTTATAAATTATGCATACTAAAATATATAAATTTTAGACAAAATCGACTAAAATTTTAAACTTGAAATATGTTTTAAAAATACGTATTTAATCAAATAGCATTTTCAAAAGGGTCATAGATCGGTCAAAATTGGGTGTCAACAACTCTATCACACGACTTTAGAGTAATGAAAGAAGTGGAGTTTCCTAAACATCTTGTAGCCTCTCATTCATAAATGTGGCGCGCTTCACCCTCGTGAACCAGACTCTACTTGAAGTGGCTTATAAGACATCCTAGGACAATTCTAAACCTTGTGCTCTGATTACCAAGTTTGTCACGACCCAAGGTACCCCTTAGGCATAACATGGTGTATAAGACCCCGAGAGGCCCCATACAAGACACTTAGCATTCATAACATAAGAAATAGAACAAAAGAGATAAGAAACAACACTTCAAGTCTCAAAAGTTTTTATAAAAGTAAAGCGGAAGTCTAAACACTTTGTCTCATTAGCCATCTAATACATAAGAATGAAATTGGGCCTAGCCCATACATCATGTCCAAAATATAAAGTAAGAAATAAAACTGGAAACAATGAAAATCCGTCCTCGAAGCATGAGGACTCACCAAAGCTCAGAATCTCTAAAATCAACTTCTAGCCATGAAACTGAGAATCCTGACTGTCGGACCCTATATTTGGGGAAATGTAGGCAAGAGTATGCGTTAGTACAAAATATGTATCAAGTAGATAGCCATGCATATAAACATTTAAATCATGCTAAAATAGGATATGCAATGACCAAGCTAAAATATGATATAAAAAGGGTTAGAAAACATGAGTCATAAAACATGGTCAATGCAAGCTAATCATCATTGGAACCTTTGAACACATATGCGATACTTCTTGAAGTAAGCTTAGATCATTATTATTGTGGGAAGTAGCCTTAACCTACATAGTGACCATGTGAGCTATAACATGATCCCCCGGTGTCTCCCACACCGAAAAGGGTTGCCCTACTTTCCAAGGTAAGGACCACAAACTTCTAGCTTAGGTGGATCTACTAGCTAATGTCCATCTAGACAATCATCCTATGGGGGCACATAGGTAAGGGATACGGAGATTGCTTCCAGAAACCCAGCTTGTACTAACGGGAGAGCTTTCATCTCAATATCCTCTCGGTGCTAAGCCTAAATCCCACGGAATAGTCATTTCTTACTTGTTCTTATTATACATGGAAGGGCACGTAATCTTTCCAATCCAAGCTAAGTCATAAGTCATCCATGGAAAGGAATCATTCAATAATCAATCCAAGCTAGGTTTCATTAGGATAGCTCCTTATCTTTGATTCATTTAGGTGAGAAAATCTTCCAACCTTAGAATCCTTACTATGTCAGGAAACCTTTCACAATCATACTTTCATGTGTATATGAGAAATCCTTTCAACAACACAACAACAACATCATCATTGATACTTCACGCTCAAAGCATCCTTAAAATATTTTCATAGATTTCATAAGAACATGCATAATTCCATAATTCACCTTTCAAGGTTAAGAACCCACTTTCAATCATCATCATCATCTAGAAGACATGGGTTAGACATGGGTTAATAGAAATTCATCATAAATTCATGTAATTCTATCAATTCATGCTTGATTTCATATAATCTTCTTTCATAATCCAAGACCCACATCACATCATCATAATTTGGAAAACATGGAGATTACATGGGTTCATGGGGAATCATCATAAAATCATAATATTTACTCAATTCATGCATCATAGATTATAAATCAATCAATTAGATCAACAATTCAGAGAACCCATAACATAGAAGAAAACCCTAACTCAATTGGGGAATTCTAACTTTGCAAATAGGAGAATTTGGGAACTCCATGAATGGAAGGAATCCATGGATGAAAACTATCATACCTCAATGCCAAAAGCTTTTCTTCAATTGTGGAATTGGAGACTTGCCTTGAAACCCTAGGTTGAACCCTTCTTCTTCAAGTTTCTAGTGACAGAAATATTTTTGAAAGGAAGAACTTGATTTCTTTTGGTGAATTTTAGAGAATGGCTTGAATGGGTTGAATTGGGGTTAAAAATACTTATATAGGGATCCTAGGCATAGGCAAAATGACATAGTATCAAGATAAAATAATTAGTAAAAGGCCCAACTGCCCTTAACTTACAACTGACCCGAACCTCCAGATGGAGGCCCACACGAGCCGTCAAGGATTTCAAGGGTTGTAGTGGCAGTCGTGGTCCTTAACCAGTGGCTTGGCAAGTCAAGCCCCTTCCACACGCCCACCTTCACTGGTCTTCTAGCCCTTCACGAGTCATCTAGCCCTTCACGAGCCGTCTAGGGGCTCGTGGGAAGGGCTAGCCTTGGAGTGGCTACTGCCTCCCCTTCACGGGCACCACCACGAGTTTTCTAGGTGCTCGTGGGAGGGGAGCCCCTTTTTGGTCTGTACTGGAAGGCACCACAACAACCACCACGAGCCGTGGTGCCCTTCACGGCCCGTTTGGGGCTCCATGAAGGGTGCCATGGCTCAGTCATGGGTCGGTGACCTTCCACTTGGCTCCTTTGCTAGGCTTCTAATTTCTGGGGTGTTACATCTTGAATCTCCAAGTGAATCCGAGTATCCATGACATGCATCTGTCTTGATAAGTGGACTAGTTCCGGTTGTCCCCTCTGTAGTAACTCAGCTAGTGGAGGAATGAAGTCAGAATAAGGTGAAACAGTGTCCTCATTGAATATGCCAAATGCTGGGTCTTGCACATCAATCTTCTTCTTCATCATCATATGACCCGGACCCTTTTTCTTAAGTGGATGGATGGGCTTTTCGGGACCCCACATGCTATCTCCCTCATTGTGGTCAACCTCATCTTCCAGGCATAAATAACTAATCAAGGAGGGTTAAGAGAGACTCTTTGTACCTTCGAAGATGACCTCCTGAATGTGTTGAACGATAATCTTCCCAACATTAATAGGAATACCTCCATGATGGCACAAATCAAAAGTGCCCTATCAAGAGACACATTGCTCTCATTCCTTGAAGAAATCACCCTACTACAGATGATGGAAATCTAAGTCATGGCTTCAGATGTGAAATCTGAGGAGTCGATCCGGTGGTTGTTCTAAATCCATTTGGGTCTATGGCCACTATGCAAGTGTGTAACAAGCCAATCCTGAACCGCTGCCCTTGATCTTTCCTTCTGAACATCATTATCGGCATCAGGAAGGCCATAATAAGAATTAAGCCTCACGGGTTCAAAACGTACTAATTTACCCCAGACCATGACTACCAAGTCACTGGAAAAGCTGGTTTTAGCGGCATAAGCATAGAAGTCTCGAACTAATGTGTAGTTAGCCTTGATAGGCTCATCCGCGAAAAACATCCAACCGCTAGCCTCCTAACGCACATAGAAGTCTGGCATGCGCTCTTGAAGATTTGTCAAGAGAATACCCCTCTCCTTTGTGATATTTTTTGTGAGGAGGCGGTCATGCCATCGATAGCACTTGGCGCACACAAACCGCTCTTGATCATAAATCTCATCCTAATAACATTTTCTTCTATTTGTCCCTTAACTTGGTTGACGTGTTCATCCATTCTTTTGCATGTAGAGTACATATACAATATTCAAATATGTCAAATGAATTCAATTGTGCATAAAGCAATGTATTAGCAAGTAATTAAGCCAAAAAATAGGTGCAAAAGGAATTGGGGGAACAGGGGCGAAGCTACTGTTTTTGGCAGAAATTTCTGCCAGGCAGACGGCTCATCGCAATTGCGAGATGGTACCACACGATCGCGAGCCTCACCTTTTAAATTCATCATGATCGTGGGATTAGACATCACGATCACGACATTTTAAAAGATTAACACATCACAATCGCAGGATTAGACATCACAATCATAGGATTAGACATCGCGATCACAAAGAACAAATTAGCCCAGAATATATTTTTCACTTTGGCAGTTAATCGAATAGGTTCTGAGCAACCTTTTCACATGTCATTTTCACATGAATCAAACACCCTTTTTCCCCCTTTTTCAGTTAACACCCAAGAAACAACAACAATCAACAATATAAATCACAAGATGTTGAATTTAAACACAAATATGGCGTTAAAATTGATGGGCGAGAATCAACCCAGTGTCTACTAGTCACCACCTTCAAGAAATAAAAGACAGGGAGAGGAAGATTCATACCTTGAGTGAAGATGTCAATTGAAAGATTATTTTCTTGCCACAAATGATCAAAACACTTTATTTTATAGAGGGGAAGTTTTGGGGATGATTTAGGAGTTTATGCTACACTGAACTGAATTTTAGAACTGCTGCCTTTTCAAATTCACGCGTGTAATCATGATCGCGACCCTGCTCCTCACGATCGCGGTAGGAAGCATTTTCACCTTTCCAGAACGTGGCACAAGTTTCTTGCCATTGGGGACCTTAGGATTTAACGCATCACGATCATGGACAAAGGCCCTCACGATCACGATGAGTAACTCGATGCCATACCTGCTAAAGATACTGTCATTTTGGGCGATGGCAAGGTAAAAAAGGCGATCCGCCCAATTTCTTAGTTGCACCTGAGCGTCCAAAAATGTCCCAACTCCTATTATTGATGGTGTTTTCACCTCAAACTTTAATCTCAATAAATTTTATGCATTCAAACCTGTTCAAAACACCAGCACAATATTTGGAACTATGAGGGTAAGTCAAAAACCAAATATCTTAAGCTATTCTAAAAATCAAAAACTTGAAATTAAGCTAAGAACTACATTTATTTGGACACCGATGGGTTGTCTCCATCAAGCGTACAATTTAATGTCGCGGCGTGATGCCGGGTACATCACCCTTTGTATTTCCACTTCGAGGCAATGAACTTTCTCCCTATTTTTTTATCAATCTCTCTTCGAAGAGAGTGGAGTGCATGAGAGCATCATCAGTTTCGCTCAATCTCTCCACTTTGAAGACTTGAATTTCTTACCCAACCTTACATCATTCTTTCATTTTGGATCCTTGGGCAAGACTGGGAGAGTCACTCCGCCACTTGAGCATTGATTTTCATAATTGTTGGTCATAATTGGTTGACACCCTCAATTCCACCCTAACTAAAGTCGTCATGAATGATTTTCTTGACTTTTTCTTGCAACTTTAGTATCATCTTATTTATTTCGGCTTCTTGGATTGTTATTGCATTAGGTTGGTTGCATAAGCTCAAGATATTTTTTATATCCACCATAATCTCTTTTCTCATTTTTGTATTAGCTTCCAAAGTTGTGATCCCAAACTCGAGTTGGACCATCTCATTGCCCCTAGAAAGGTGTCAATTGTAAGTATCTTATTCACTCTTTCCAACCATTGGATAAGAAGGAGTTTCTACCTTCGTTCTTATTCTCACCTTAGCCCTAAGAGTTGCATGTCCAAACACAAATTTGACTGATTCATGGCACCGAGATAGGTGCATGTTGCGAAGCTTTTCCTTTTCTTGGGAAAGTAGGTGTAGGGCTTTCTTACCCCATATGAGCTTTTCACCCATGACCTAAGCCTAAATTTTCTTATCACATTCATTTTATGACAAGGTCATGGGTCGGTATAGGGCATACCACTTCCAAACATATGATAATCACAAAAATCCATAGAAACAAAACAAAAGAAAGTAAAGATAACTATTAACAATTTAGATAGAAACAACTAAAATAATAATCCTAAATCAATTTAATACGCATAATTATTCTCCGGCAGTGGCACAATTTTTTATAACGCTCAAATTACCCTCAAAATAAGTTAAAAGAGTAAGCAATCGTTGTCAATAAAAATACCCAACTAAGAGTCAGGATTGAATCCTACATGGAATAATTTATCAGCAATTGAAAAGAAAAAGTATAAATAGTAACGAGTTTGAACCTAAGCTTAAGAATACAAGATTATCAAATTAAGAGTGATTTTGGTTACCAAACGAAGGATTTGGGCAATGATATAATCAAGAACGGGATATATGGGAATTGGAAAATTCAGAATTCAATCCACACTCAAATGATCCATTGCAATTCAACACATACTAATTCAATTATAGATAGGCTAGATCATCATTACTCAACACTAATCTCCTTTCGATCTCAAAGTGTTTTGAAACAAGGAAATCCAATACCTTAATCTAAACCCCTATTCTAGCAAGTTCAACAGTCAACAAAGTAGACCTAAGTCATCTCCTTTCAGTCTTAAATTTAGGTCTCAAAGCCAAATATAATTATTAATCAAATTCTCCACTTCACGAATTCTCTTTCGTGCAATCCACAAAGATCGAAAGCTAGATATGAGCGTGCACTCTCAAATCATAAACTCAAACATGAAAATTAGGTTAAACCGATTTCACGAAATTAAGAATGGAATCAAGGAATCAAAATAACAATAGAATGACAAATCAAATATCCAAATGAATGGTCTATTTCTAGCATAAAACCCCAATTTCATGTACACAATTACACCCAAATATAGAAGGGAACCAATTTCATGTACACAATTACACCCAAATATAGAAGGGAACAACATATTTTACTATTAAGCCCACAATCTTAAAACTCAAATTTGAATTGTGAGGCAACTTGCCTTCAAAATCTCAACCCATAATATGAAACATAAGTTTTTCTCTACTCTAAGCTAAAAGATGAAATATTCTCTTCTATGAATTGATAGATGGATGAACAATGACTGCTGATAAGTTTAAAAAGGGGTTTTGGGATCAATTAGATGAAATTCCCCTTCTGTCCAAGTTCCAGGCAATTTCTCTTTGCGGTCGCTACAGCTATATCATGCAACTGCGATGAGTAGTATCGTTGAGTCACGCAATCGCGAACCTTCACCATGCGATCGCGAGGTCTAAAATTCTTGGCTAATGCGATCACGACCCTTGTTTCACGCGGTCGCGATGTGTACTTCACTACCGGATCAACTTTCTTCCGTTTGACCTCTTCTTGCCTTAATTCCACTGGGTTTCTTCAAATATATTTTATAGCAACTCTCCAATTTTTTTCTGCAAATATGAAGAAAACCACATTAAAAGCACAAATTCTTATCCAAAGCAAGCTCAAACTAATAAGGAAAGAGCCTCAAATGAGTGGAAATCCACCACTCATCAGTCTACCTTTTGCTCAATGCTTGATAGATCAGTGCACATCTATTTCACATTATCATCTGTTAAGCCAAAAAATTTTACCATCTTGGTCATCATATCCTTAATACAATTAAACTTGATGCTTGATGTATCTCATATTTACGGTACTTATTATTCTTTAAAATTAGAGTTTAGCATGTGTCTTAAGCATTTGTTAGTTGATTTGATAGTGTTTTTCAGGAAAATAGGTTTCAAACAATAGGGATTAAAAAGGCTAAAACAGTAGTGTTTTTGGAGTTTGACGACTCAACCTACGAGGTGTAGAGTTTTCTACGAGCCATAGGAATGAGTCGTAGATTGGTACAGTGATTTTTAAAACTAAGTGTAAGATAACGGGACTAGACTAAGAGCCATAGGAACTTCTACGAGCCATAGGAACAAGTCATAGAAAAGATCAGAGATGTTGAGCTCCAGTACTTGAACTACGAGAAGCCAAGATGAGTTATACAAAGTTTTATGGATCGTAGAACGTATCCGTAGAAATGTCCAGAAGATAAACTGAAGATGTTGATTTGGCGAAAGGTCTCTACAGGCCGTAGGAATTCCTATGAACTGTAGGACCTAATCATAGGAATAACTTACGAAACTAGATTTTTCTGTATTTACTTTTTTGACTTTATTTAGGATTAGATGTTTATAAATATTATTATTATTTGCATTTTTTTTTACTGTTAGACAATTGAATACTTTGTTTTTGGTTTTGAGAATAATTTTGGTGAACATTTTTTCCATTTTAGTTGAAATATCTATTTAATACAATATTTTGTTCATCAATTCAAGATTTGGGAACTCAACTACTCTCATTGTAACATGTAAGTCCAAGATTTATTTTAACAAACTTATTATGAATTGTGATAACTCAAGCGTGAGTAGCAAAATCCACAACTAGGGTTGTAGGAACCATGAGGAATTAACAACATAGACCTAATAATTAGTATTTCTTGAATATTGTTTATGCATGTATTGTTCATCTCTTCATTTTGATTGCTTTTTAGCGGTGATCAACGTTAGAACCCCCCCTTATTCCTACTTGTCCGACCAAGGAAGTAACAAATGGGAAAAGAGATTAAACAACTGAGATTTGGCGACTACAACCTACATCTAAGACCTTAAACCATCTCTGTGAGAGATAATCTAGGGTCAAGGTCAAGGTTAGTAAAGCACACACCCGTAGACCGACCAAGTTTTATGGTGAAATTCCTTATTTGGATGACCAATCACTTAGGAGATACATAACTTACATAATTTGCATGTTAAACACTAGAAAAGGGTACTACTATAAAGTTTATCGTGTTAAGGAATTGTGGGGAACACATAACCATAGTTTAATCTTCTATTGATTCTACTAAACATTAAATCCTATTTACTTGGTTACTTGTTACTGAAATCAACCAATTAATATTTTTTTTCACAAAACCCCTTTTTTTATGAAAAATAATGAGACTAAAAGTACAATTAACAACCAATTATCCTAAGTCTAGACCTTATTCATCGTGGGATCAATCCTAACCTGTATTAGGTTCTTTAGGGAGATGTAATTTGGGTGCATCAAATTTTGGCGCTGCTACTGGGAATAAGGCTTTTAGATTAGACTAATTTTTTTATTGCACTTGTTGGTAAATTATTTCATGATTTATGTTTTCTTTTGTTTTTGTTCTCTATAGGTTTAGTTCAAAGTGTATGTCAAGTACACGGATTCATGGTAATTCCCTGACCCTTTTCAATCCAGAACTAAGCAAAACTCTGCAAATAATAGTTAACATCGAATGTGGTCGGAATCTAGGGTTGAACGATGATCCAATCGGAGCGGGACAAAAGGATAATCCTGGATCTCAACTTCCAAGTGTATTAAAGGTACTAAGAAACAACCAGAACAACCCTCCGATAGTGCAAGATCAACAAGCACCCGATGTGTGTGATAATTACGGGGTTGATCGTAATGTTGTGCGATCAACGGGTGTCATCATCGTACCTCCATTGCCACCTGAACATACATGTGTGGTTACCAACAGTCTGATGCAAATGCTTATATACAGAGGGTTATTTCATGGTATGTAATCGAAGACCCATATGCTCATCTGAGTAAAGTCATCAGCATTTTTAAAAGTAGTGTAGGAAGGCTAGACTTAGACATGAATGCGATTAGGTTATGTGTGTTCCCATTATCATTAATGGGTGATGCTACCGTGTGGATATTTGAGCTTCCATATAACTCAATTACCACACGGGAGGACCTACACAGAGTGTTCTTGGAAAAATACTTCCCGTTGTTAAAGAAGTTGAAGCTTAAAGATAAACTCAACAACTTTGTGGCTCTACCAGGAGAGTCGGTTAGTAATTCTTGAATTAGATTTATAAGTTTCATGAGAAGTGTACTGAACCGCTGAATTGATGATGAGTCACTTCAGGAGAACTTTTACAGACGACTGGATAATAATGGAAATACGGTATTAGACACTATTGTTGGAGGATCATATGGAGCTAACTCGTTTCAACACATTGCAGAAAAGCTTAAAAAGATTTCCAAAAATAATAAATAATGGAGCACTAGAACTTCAGCTAACGCAAAGAGCTCTCTTTTGATACACGTCACTCATGTTCAAGCGAGTGAAGATATGTGTCAAGAGGTGCCACAGTTAAGAATAGTGGTCGGCTTGGTGATAACATATTTGGGTGGGGGTGCTGAGAGAGTTAATGCAGTCAACTACTAGAATAGAGCACCATTGCATGATGAGTATATTTATGAAGAAGATGATAATTTTGTGAATGAGCAAACGGGGGATTTCCGGACTAACCCCCAAGCATCCAATCAAATATTAGCACCAAGGTCAAGGAAATCATGGTCAGAACTACAACAATTACAACCGTGAAAGACACTATAATCACGATAATAGTTACAATAGGAATGGGTACAATAACATAAATGATAAGAGTGGTTCATATGTTCCACTAGGAAATCGAGATGGAGAATCAAGTTTTAATCGCATTAAGGATATGATGTCTAAAATGATGAAAAGGTTTGACTCGACACATGATAATCGAGATGCGCACTAATTTATCGAGTATTGGGGAAAAGTTAGATTCACATGCAGTGTCCATTAAACAGATTGACCAGCAGTTGACTCAACTATCTTCAAACGCGAACCCACGCTAGTAGGGAACACTTCCTAGCAATACTGTCCAAAATCTAAAGAATGATGGACAATGCATGACAGTTACTACTCAAGGTGGAAAGTAGAATATTGACCCTCCTATGCCGACTGGATTGGAAAGTGCAAAGGAATCGAAAGAGGCTGAAGTTGAAGGAGTAGAACAACCTAAAGATCAAGTTGAGAAAGAAGAGGAAGTCACTCAAAAGATAATTTTGATGCCTCGGCCTCCTCCTCCTTTTCCTCAAATATTGGTCAAGAAGACTGAAGAAAGGAAATATCACAGGTTCATCTTGATGCTGAAATAACTCTCGATAAACATTCATTTGATTGAAGCATTAGAATAGATATCAAGATATGCTAATTTATGAAAGATCTAGTGACCAAAAAGAGGGCCATCAGTTTTGAACGGGATGATAAATGGTAGCACTGTAGTGCCGTTGCTATTAGATCATTAGTGCAAAAGAAGGATGATCCTGGAGTGTTTACCATTCCATGTAGTGTTGGAGTGTTACACTTTGCTAAAGCCCTATGTGACTTGCATTCTAGCATTAATTTGATGTCGCTATCTATTTTTAAAAATATGGGCTTGGGAGCCCCCAAACCAACTACAATGAGTTTACTTATGGTTGATCATACTATAAAGAAAACAATTGGGGTTCTACAAGATGTTCTATTCAAAGTTGAGGCATTCATATTCCTTGTAGATTTTGTGATATTAGACAGTAAGGATGACTTTGAAGTGCCCATCATCTTAGAGAGACTATTCCTTACTACTGGATGCTTTAGTTGATATGGAGAGAGGGTAGATAAAATTTAGACTGAACAATGAAGATGTAATATTCACTATCTGAAAATCGATGAAGTATCAAAGTGATCTTAAGGTGGTGTCCGTAGATAATTTGTCTATTGAGGAGCAGTAAGAAGTACTAATTGAGGAGAGATTAGGTGTTGGAGCACTTGTGGTTATGATCATGAATTTTGATGGAGAGCACATTAAGGAGTACGATGAGATGGTTGATTCACTTAATGGTTTCGGAAATTTTTATCAAACACCAAAGAAGATGGATTTTGATCTGATGAATATAGATATTCTGCCAGCAAAACTGTCCATTGTTGAGCCTCCAAAGTTGGAACTAAAAGTGCTCATATCTCACTTGAGGTATGTGTTTCTAGGTCATCATAATACTTTGTCAGTCATCATTCTTGTTGATTTGAATGAAGGGCAAGTAAAGGCTTTCATATCGGTGATGAGACATTTTAAGAGAGCTATTGGATGGATGATAGCTAACATTGTAGGTATTCCACCGGGCATGTGTTCTCATAAGATCCAACTCATGCCTGATTGTAAACCAAGCATTGAGCACAAAGGAGACTAAATCTACCAATGCGAGAAGTTGTGAAGAAAGAGATTATCAAGTGGTTGGATGTTAGGGTGGTTTATCCAATTTTTGAAAGTAATTGGGTGAGCCCGGTTCAATGCATGTCAAAAAATGGAAGGATCATTGTGGTTGCTAATGCAAAGAATGAGCTTCTACAGAGGAGACTGGTTACTGGTTAGAGAGTCTGCATGGATTATCGCAGGTTGAATGCATGGACAGAGAAAGATCACTTCCCGATGTTGTTTATTGACCAAATGTTATATTGTCTTGTTGCTAAGGGTTGGTACTATTTTCTAGATGGTTATTCGGGTGACAATCACATCTATATAGCTTCGGAAAACTAAGAAAAGACTACTTTCACTTGCCCATATGGAATGTTTGCATTCAAAAGGATGCCATTCGGGGTTGTGTAATGCACCAGTGACTTTTCAGTGTTGCATGATGTCAATCTTCTCAGACATGATGGAAGATACAATCGAAGTATTTATCAATTTGCAGTTGTTGACTCGTTTGATGATTTCTTGATTCATCTAGGTGATGTTCTGAAATGATATGTAGAGTGCAATCTCGCACTAAATTAGAAGAAGTGTCGCTTTATGGTGAAAAAGGGGATAGTTCTGGGTCATCGGATCTCTCACAAAGGCATTGAAGTTGATAAATCAAAAATTGAGGTGATTGAAAAGTTACCCCACCTATTTCTATGAAGGATGTGAGAAGTTTTCTAGGACATGATTGTTTTTATGGAAGATTTCTCCAAGATAGCGCACCCATTGTGCAAATTACTTGACCAAAAGACAGTGTTCAAGTTTGATGATTCGTGTCTGAAAGTGCTTCAAGGTTGAAAGAAAAGTTGATTTCTGCACAGATCATTATTTCACTAGATTAAGGACAATCGTTCGAAGTTATATACGATGTGAGTAGGGTTGCGATTGGCGTTGTAGTAGGGAAAATGCATGAGAAGATTCTTCATCCCATATATTATGTGAGTAATGCCCTAAATATTGCTCAAAAGAACTATATTATCACTGAACAAGAATTGCTTGATGTAATCTTCAATTTTGATAAATTTAAATCCTATTTGTTTGGCACTAAAGTCATGGTGCACACTGGCCATGCATCATTGAGGTATCTGATGGCAGAAAAGGAAGCAAAACTGAGACTAATTCGATGGGTGTTATTGTTGCAAGAATTTGATTTTAAGGTGAAACATAGAAAAGGGAAAGAAAAGCAAATTGCTGATCACTTGTCCAAATTAGAAGAAGAAGAAGCAATGTTGAAGTTATCATATGGCATTGAGATAGATGATACATTTCCAGACGAACAGGTTTTGGGTGCCTCATATGATCTTATCCCTTGGTTTGCAGATTTCGCTAACTATTTTGTGAGTGAGGTGGTACCTTCGGATTTATCATTTCACCAAAGGAGAAAATTCATGTCTGATATGAAGATGTTTTTCTGAGAAGATCCATATATATTTCGTGTTTGCGCTGATGGGATTATTTGTCATTATGTTCTTGATGTTGAGATGATGAGTATATCAGAAGCTTGCCATTTGTCTCCTACTGGTGGTCATCATAGTGGTAGTTGGACTACTCATAAGATCTTGCAGTGTGGGTATTATTGGCCTACCATTAACCAAGATGCTCATGATTTCGCCAAATCTTGTGATCGTTGTCAAAGAGAACAAGGTATTTCAAGGAAGCAAGAACTCCCACTTATTCCTATTTTAGTGATTGAATTGTTCAATGTTTGGGGCCTTGACTTTATGGGCCATTTGTGAGTTTGAATGGGATGAAGTACATACTTGTAGAGGTTGACTATGTATCTAAATGGGTGGAAGTTGTTGCTCTTTCAAATAATGAAGGAAAGAGTGTCACCGCATTGCTGAAAAGAATATCTTCTCTAGATTTAGTACACCGAAAGAGATTATCAGTGATGGAGGTTTTCACTTCTGTAATAAGTTGTTTAAGGTGTTGCTTGATATATATGATGTTCGGAATAGCATAAAAACTCCTTACAATCCGCAGTTTAGTGGGCAAGTTGAAGTGTCAAATACAGAGATCAAACAAATCCTTTGAAAGACTGTGAATGCAAACAAAACTGATTGGTCAAAAAAAGCTTGATGATGTTCTATGGGCTTATCAGACTGAATTCAAGACTCCCATAGGTATGTCTTTGTATCAACTTGTTTATGGGAAGTCTTGTCACTTGCTTGTAGATCTAAAGCATAAAGCTATGTGGGCACTCAAGAAGTTGAATCTAGATTGGGGTGCTGCATCAAATCAAAGATTAAGAAGAAATGACTGTTCCATGGGATTTATGCCTAGCACCGAGAGGATATTGAGATGGAAGCTCTGTCGTTAGTAGAGGTTGGGTTTCTAGTAGCAATCTCTTCATCCCTTAACTATCTGCCCATATAGGATGATTGTCTAGATTGAAATTAGTCAGTTGATCCACTTTAGATCAGATTATGGTCCTTACCATTGCAAGTAGGTCAACCCTTTTCGGTGTGGGAGACACCGGAGAATCATGTTATAGCTAACATGGTCTCTATGTCGGTTAAGGCTAATCCCCCACATTAATAATGAACTAAGGTTACTTCAAGAAGTATCTGATATGTGTTCAAAGGCTTTTTATGATGTTATGGAGTTGTATGCCAAAAAATTTCAGTGTGAGTTTTGGCTTGAGTCTGTGGCGTTTTTAGGCCACATTGTTTCTGGTGATGGGATTCGAGTTGACACATTGAAGATTGAGGCAGTACAAAACTGGCCTAGACCCACATCTCCAACTGATATAAGGAGTTTATTGGGATTGGCTAGTTATTATAGAAGGTTTGTCGAGGGGTTCTCATCTATTTCATCCTCGCTGACAAAGTTGACTAAGAAAAGAGTAAAGTTTCAATGGCCTTGTGAGAAAAGAATTAAGGAATTGAAAACGCAGTTGACCTTGAGGGTACACAAGGCTTTGTTGTGTATTGTGATGTGTCCAGAGTAGGAATGGGTTGTGTATTGACACAGAATGGCAAAGTTATAGCTTATGCCTCCAGATAGCTTAAGATTCACGAGAAGAATTACCCAACCCATGATCTAGAGTTGGTTGTTGTAGTGTTTGCTTTGAAAATATGGTGTCACTATCTCTATGGTGTTCATGTAGATGTGTTCACCAATCACAAGAGTCTATAGTATGTATTCAGTTAGAACGAGCTTAATCTCAAACATAGGAGGTGGTTGGAGTTACTCAAGAATTATGACATGAGTATTCTCTACCACCTAGGTAAGGCTAATGTTGTTGTTGATGCTTTAAGCAGGTTATGTATGGGCAGTAATTCCCATGTTGAGGAAGGCAAGAAAGAGTTAGAAAAGATGTGCATAGACTTGCACGATTGGGATTCCGGTTAATGGATTCCAATGAAGGTGGAGTCATAGTGATGAATGGGGCTGAATCATCACTAGTGTCCGAAGTGAAAGAGAAACAAGACCAAGACCCTATTTTTGTTGAATTGAAGAAAGATGTTCATAAGCAAAAAGTGATAGCTTTTGAACAAGGAGGAGATGGTGTATTTAGGTATCAAGGTAGATTTTGTGTACCAAAGTGCATGAACTCTGATAGAGGAACATGGAGGAAGCCCATAGCTCCAGATACTCTATCCATCCGGGTTCCACAAAGATGTATCGTGACTTGAGAGAAGTCTATTAGTGGAGTAGTATGAAGAAGTGTATTGTAGAGTTCGTTGCTAAGTGCCTGAATTGCAAACAACTAAAGGTAGAGCACCAGAGGTCAGGTTGTATGGCTCAGAACATAGATCTTCTAGAATGGAAGTGGGATATGATCAATATGGATTTAATTAGTGGGTTACCGCGGTCTCGCAGGCAGCATGATTCTATTTGGGTGACTGTAGATCAGATGACTAAATCAACCCATTTCTTACCGTAAAGACTACCTACTCAGTAGAAGATTATGTCAGATTATATATTCAAGAGGTAGTCAGACTTCATGTACTTCTGGTATCTATCATTTCGGATACAGGTGCGCAATTCACCACACAATTCTTGAAGTCTTTCCAAAAAGGTTTGGGTTCGAAGTTAAATTTGAATACTACTTTCTATCCTCAGACTGATAGTCAAGTAAAGTGCATAATTCAGACTTTAGTGGATATGTTGAGGGCGTGTGTGATAGATTTCAAGGGTAATTGGGACGATCAATTACCTCTCATTGAGTTTTCTTACAACAACAGTTATCACTCTAGCATCCAAATGGCTCTTTATGAGGCTCTATATGGAAGAATATATAGATCTCCTATTGGATGGTTTGAGGTTGGTGAAGCTGGGTTGATAGGACCAGACTTGGTTCATCAAGCTGTGGAGAAAGTGCTGATCGTTCAAGAGAGCTCAAAAACAGCGCAAAGTCATCAAAAATCCTATACTAATTATAGGAGAAGAGATATGGAGTTTGAGGTGGACGATTGGGTTTACATGAAGGTTTCACCCATTAAAGGTGTTATGAGATTTTGTAAGAAGGGGAACATAGTTGTCACGCCCCGAGCTACCCCCAGGACGCAGACACAGGACCTAGGATCACGAGTGACCCCAAGCTAACCCTGCTGGCATATCATAAGCATACTTAAAGAGAACTGAATCGATAAACAGTGTGCGGAAGCTAATCATCAGATAAATCTGAAATGCTGGGGAATACCCATACTACATCTGAATATATAAATGCGGAGAGTTTAACAACAACTGAAAAGTGAAACTCAAATACTAAAGTTGATTCTAACTATGTCGAAATAAAGCCTCTGACTGGCTAGAAATGCTGGGACATGCCCCAGCTAAATCTTGTAAAAACTGAAACTAAGACTAAAAGCAAAGGAAACATGTTTGTCGTCCTTGGAGAATGAGGACTCACCACTGATACTGCTGAGCTGAAGATCAGGAACCGATCTATGTGTGATCTAGAAGCTGAGAACCTGAACCTACATCATGAGAAGATGTAGCGCAGAGTATGTGTCAGTACTTGAAAGGTACTGAGCATGCAGGATAGAGTAAAGCTAAACAATAATCATAACTGACCAAAGCAATAAGAGCAATGATATAATCTAAACTGAATATAAATATTGAGATATACTGAATACTGAGCTAACTGAATGCAATGACCAAGTAAATGATATGATGAGTCTGAATATTGAACTGTAACTGATAACCTGGTCAATGCGCTAGAATCTGACTGTACTGTGGAGCTACTAATAACCGACATAAAATCAAATGAGCTAAATGTGGAGTCCGATGTATACGCCCCATCGAGAGGACCTAATATACCCTACCAGAGCTAAAAAGGCATGACTGGCGTGATCACTAAAATGATGCCCACAGAGGGGACTTACAACCTACGGGGCACGTAGTTCTGGGACTATGAGGGTACGCTGGAAACCTAGTCCACTCAGTATTATGCTATTCCCAATTTATTATGAATTAACAGATTATGACTGAATTCTGTAAAACATTGATAGCTCGATGTTCTGACATGCAAACTCTGAGAATGAAACAATTATATCTGATATTATGACATTCGTAAACTGAAGCATGTATATAACTGAAATAGCTGGCCTAGCATGTGTAATTCATGAACTAAAGGAACTACATAACTAGGGTTCTGAATTTCATGCAAGAAATTGAGCAACAACATGATAATCTGATTTGGATCATTCTAACAGCTAAAACCCACCAATTTCTAACATTCAAGAAACCCTAGGTCTAGATAATATCAAGGGAATCAAGATTCTGACTGAATTCTTGGGACCTAATGGGCGAAAGAAACCCACT